>CAUYLG010044767.1:0-162293 GCA_963573385.1 Cacajao melanocephalus
TGTGGCTCCTCCGCCGGGAATCTCCTAGTCTGTGGGCAACAAAAATTCGTCTGAAAGTGCGGCGTCCACTCGCTCTCTGCGCTTTCACTGGGAGCTACAATCCTGAGCTGTTGTTAATCAGCCATCTTGGATCTCTCTCCAGGTATTTTCTTCTTAATACGGAATATAAATTTCTGAGGTGCACTCTCAGCTGCCCCAACATAATCTTTAAAATATGTTTTAATACATCCTTTCCCATATCTTAGATGGTCTACAGAAAATAACATATAAGTATACATGTATATATTTCTTATATAAATAACTTCAACTTTATGATCTGTACAAACAACTGTCCATAGTTATAAGCAATATTTCCATAGTATTCTTGAAGCAAAGTTGGAATTAATGTGCTATGGCTACTAAAAGTTGAAATTTGTAGCTAGTCTTTCTCCCAAATCTCCTGTGCTGTGGACCTAATGTCTGTGTCCTCCCAAAAGTCATATGTTGAAATCCTAACTCTAATATGATGGTTTTAGGAGGTGGAGACTTTGGGAGGTAGGAGGTCATAAGGATGGAGCCCTCTTGAATGGAATTAATGCACTTATAAGAAGAAGCATGAGGAAGACGATTTTTCTCTCAGCCATGTGATGGTGCAAGAAGACAGTTGTCTGCAATCCAGGAAGTATATCCTCACTAGACATAAGATTTGCTGGCATCTTCAGAACTATCAGGAATATATTTCTGCTTTTTAAGCCACTTCAGGTATTCTGTGATAGTAGCCTGAACTAAGATACTCTATAACACTAACAATATAGAAAGCAGGAACAACTACCATCTACAAAATCATAATCCTAATATTATTTCCTACTTTTAAAACATTTATCTGAGTTTTTTTTTACTATATTTTGCATTATCATTTCTAGTAGATTATGCTAGAGAGAAGCTACTTCTGAGGAATTAACCTTTGAGTCATCTGTCATAGTAAACACTTAGAGACATGCTGGAGATGTGAATGATTACTTGTAAACTTTGCAGAAGGAGATGGGTAGTCAGAATCTCTAAATCAGCTGGGAAAGATATAAATTGATAATGACCTTTGATGGGGAAAAATAGTGAATTAAATATCATAAAAATTTGTTTTAGTGGCCACACACAGTGGCTTATGCCTATAATCCCAACACTTTGGGAGGCTTAGGTGGGCAGATCACCTGAGGTCAGGAATTCGGGACCAGCCTAGCCATCATAGGGAAACCACCTCTGTACCAAAATACAAAAAGTAACTGAGCATGGTAGTTGGTGCCTGTAATCCCAGCTACTTGGGAGGCTGCGGCAGGACAACAGGACAATTGCTTGAATCTGGGAGGCGGAGTTTGCAGTGAGCCAAGATCACCTCATTGCACTCCAGCCTGGGCAACAAGAGTGAGACTCTGTCTCAAAAAAAAAAAAATTGTTTTGTTGCCACATAGAGATAGGCAAATCAGTCTTGGTATGATGATTCCAAAATCATAAGTTTTTTTTTTAATTGAAAAAAGTCTTTGACTTTGAAACCACCACTCAAAAGAGTCACACTACATATATTTCAGCCCAACTATTTTCTTTATCTTCACAACTGATAGAGATACCAGTTTAAATGTCAAAATACAACATAAAATGTATGGTTAATTGCCTAACACAGCAAAAGCAAAAGGCTATGATTGACTATTTTACTGTCTATCTCCCTTGGTCTGATTGCTAGGGAATACTGGAATTATATGGGGACACTGAGGTGACTGGGATATTTTGTGAAGTTGAACAAATCTGACTTTAAGGTTACTGGATTTAATTTTGCGGTCTTAAAATATAATTACTCTCATGTCAGTCTGTTTAGTCTAACTAGGCCGAGAGTCTCTTTCTCTATTAATTACTAAAAGTCAGATTTTACTGTGAGGTTTTCTATTGTTGTCATGTTATGTGTGGTTTTTTTGTTTCATTTTTAATGAAGTGGAGAGAACATGCTTTTGAATACACACATATGCTAAATTTTAAGTGCTCAATACAATATTCTAATTGAGTGTTCATGTTCAAGCATTTTCTTTAGAAGTATTTTAATGTGAAACACTTCACAAATTGTAAATCCCAGGTTAGTTACTACTAAGTGAGCCATGCAAGTTATCAAAAGCTTCAATTAGATAATCTAGTTTACTTCTCTTTATTTCTTCAGATGTTGACTGTCACTTCTGAGTAAAAATCTGCAGCCAGATCTTTTTTTTTTTCATTCAGCCTCTCACTTACTGCAAACTACAACCACAGACTTTTTGAAAAAATATGGCTACCATCCCAGCTACATAGTTTCTGTGACTGATTTTGTCTGATAGAGGAAGAACTGGCACACGTCTGTTGAACAACAGTAGGAATCCCTCTCTCACTGTTTTCCAGTCATTTGCTTTTCTGTTGGCATCTGTAACTAAAACAATTTCACATAAAACTGAAATGATTCACTTCTCTTGCCTTCTGTTAAAGATTACTGATTTTTAACCCATCTTGGTATTTACATAATTTCTTTCTTTTGAACACTTTTTTTGCATCAGGATCTATTTGAGCATTCACATTAATACAAAATAAACAGTCGTAATGTTGCTACATTTTAATTTCTGAATACTATGTGTTGTGATTTACTCTTGTGTTCTTACAGATTAATGAATAAATTCTTGAATACAAAGCTACTTTAGATTCATAAATGAAAGTATCTATTTATACCATAAACATTTTGCTTGTGTGTTTTCAATCATATTAAAACCTGTCAATGTCTTTAAAATGTTTAAAATACAATATAAATTCTATTAAATATGTTTTTAAAGTTATAGAAAGGTGAGTATTATTCTTTTGAAAGAAAGTACTTCACATCAGAGACCCAGATATCATGGAACTGTGATAATAATTATGGAGAACAAAGAAAACCTCTGATAGAAAAATATAAAAGGTATTCCCTTGTGATTGAAAGAAGGTACTTAGAAAATTTTCACATAGAATAATACCACCACATTACTCCCTAAATTTCTTTTTTTTTTTTAACTGTCTATAAGATAAAGTAAGTACTGTACATACACAAGAAACTTGGAAAAAGTGAATCAATTTTGTCCCTTGATCACTTTTAAGTAGGAAATTGTTGAGCTTTCCTGTTTAGATGTAACCTAAGGTCGTATGTATCTGTTTACAACTTCCCCAAGTGCTACTCACCTTGTGCACACACTAGCCTTTTGGTTGTGTGTTTACTCTCCTTCTCGTCTTACACAGAATTAAATGAATCTCCATGAGGTTGATAGTGTTGTGAAGTCCTTCAGATCATAGATAATTATACATTCTTTAAAAGAGAATCGAGATAATTTGAAAACTTTTTTCACTTGGCTAAACTCAAGGCACAAAACAAATCCAATTAGGCTTATATAATAAGTGATCCAGTCAAGTTTTGATATTTATGCATCTGCTTGAAATAATGACTGGTTCAGTTAACAACTCTATTCATTAGAGGTTGCAATCATATCTCAAATTCTATTTTAAAACTTTCTTATTTGTTTCTCTTACTGTTGCATTGCTTTTACTTTGACTATCTCCCTTCTCAGAAGTAATCACAATTCTGTGTGTGGTGATTATTATTCCCACACTTATTTTTAAACATTTATTAGAAATGCATTTGTCTGGGCAAAAATTATTTTGTCCAGAAACAATATTTAGCTGAATTGTGGTCAATATGGCATTGCTATCATCCATTTTAAGGTCTCTTCTGCGATGACATTTCAGTCCCTCTTTTACATGGTTCTTGGTTAGAGTTTGCCAATGAGAGATACTCCAGTGATATTTGGAAGGCAAAAATGAAACGGAGATTATAATGTTCTGGAGGTACTTTCAGGCAGACTCTGGCAAGATTGCACACAAGAAGATCACAAGAGCTTTGTGGCAAGTTCACCTGCTTTGGTGTTGCAGGCAGTTGAGGTGGAAAGTAATGACTTCTTGAGAACCAGTGCTGCTGGCTGAAATAGTATTAGTTTCAGTGCTTTCCGAAGAACCTCTTGAAAACTTCTAGGTCTATTGCTATAATTAAGATTATCACTAGTTATTTATTATATTCTTCCTGTCATTTTAATTATTGCATGTGGCTCTAATCTCTTGTATCAAAATCCATACTTGGAATATAATGTGGCTTTTGATTTTCTAATCGGATGGTGGCTGATAGAAATAATAAGTATTATTTTATATGATTTTAAACTTTACACAAATGGCAAACTTCTATACCCATTTTTCCTCAATTTTTTTCATTTACTTATATTTTTAAGATTAGTCTATGTTAATATAGTTTCAGTTCATTCCTTTTAATTGATATGTAATATGTCAATGTTTTATTTATTACAATTTATCAGTTTTCCTATTAAGGAACATTTAGTTGGTTTTCAAAGTTTTGCTATTACTCCTAATGCTAGAATGAAAATTATTTGGCTCTTCCTCATACACACAATACTTTTTGGGGCTCTATATTAGGAGTAGCATTGATGCCTCCAATGGTATAAGAAAATTTTTTTTCTTGTACATTCTCATTAAAGCCTGGTAACGTCAAACTTTAAAATTTTGTTAACATAACAAACACTTAGCAATACCACATTATTTTATTTTATTTTTATTATTATTATTTTTTGAGATGGAGTCTCACTCTGTTGCCCAGGCTGGAGCCCAGTGGCATGATCTTGGCTAACTGCAACCTCTGCCTCCTGGGTTCAAGCTGTTCTCTTGCCTCAGCCTCCCAAATAGCTGAGATTACAGGCACCTGCTACCATGCTCAAGTAATTTTTGTATTTATTTTTTCTTAGTTGAGATGGGGATTTCAGCATGTTGGCCAGGCTGGTCTCGAACTCCTGATCTCAAGTGATCCACCCACTTCTGCTTCCAAAAGTGCTAGGATTACAGGAGTGGGCCACCTCATCCAGCCAATACCTTATTTTAACTTAAAATTTAAAAATTCTTATTATTAGAAATTAGGTGTAAATTATCTGTTTGATGTCATATAAAATAAAAAATTTTGCTTACATGAAGATGTTCATTTGAAAGTTATTTTATGATGAGAGCTGATGAAGGTGTTAAAATAAGGCAACTATTAAATATTATACCATATAGCACATGAAACAGAAATAGTTCCTTTAAAGATTATTTCCTCTTACTTCACTGTGAGTGTCTTGAGGACTGGGCTCATGTTTTTATTTATGAATCCTTTAATCCAAATTTTAATACCAGTTAAAGGTGAGACCCAAATTTTAACACCAGTTAATGGAGGAGAAGTGATTTCCATTCTTTCTCCTTTCTAAAACTAGCCAAACATTACAAAGATAAAAAGTAATTATAAACCTCTTCTTCAAAAACCTAGGAAACAGCCACAGCTCACAATTACAACTACTGAAATGTGAAGTCCAGATCAAGTAGAGGTAGGATGCCAAATAGGAAACATACTTCTAAGACATAGTGCAAATCTTAAAATTCCCCTAAGATAGAAGGGATCCTTTCCTTAAAAAGTCAGTGTCCCTGTAATTGGTACACCAAGATTTGAGGAGGGGTGGTCAGAGGGAGTATCTCTGAATCCAGTATACATCATAGAAGGGAGATGAAAGAGAAACAGCAGAGACATGCCATAACTGCTGATCACAGGCAGCTAAAAATAATGATTGAATGTCAGACCATTGCACAATGAGTGACACTGGAGATTTTGCTATGAGCCTCACAAATACTCTACTTTCTCTGAATGGCTACTCAGAAGAGCAAGTGAAAACATATTCCCAAGGTAAAGACCCCAGAATATTTAGCATAAAAGTTCTGAGATGCCATATCTTGAATAGATTTGCCTGAGTTTCCTGCTTAATCACTTTTTCATCCTTTTCTGTCTTTTCTTAAATAATAAGCTGATTCAGATAGAATTGACTGCATGTAAAGATGAGTAATAACCAGATGAAAACAGGCATAAAGCTAATCAAAAATGAATAAAAAGTAAGAGAAGAATAAGGGAGAAGAACAGGAAGAGGTGGAAAATAACTTAATATATAAAGGAAGGAGAAAACAATAGCTACGTCAAAATAATAATACGAGGCAACAAATAAGGACATATTAATAATCTGAGAGAACTAACTAAAAACATGGTTTATTTGAAAGGTGAGGCAAAATATATATATGTAAGAATAAAGAGATGAAAGTAAACTCAGACTCAGTTTACCTATGTTATTAAAAATAGAATCCAAAATTAAAATAGACTACGGAAAACACAGTTGGGGACATGGAAAAGAGACAAGTTAATCGAGCCAAATTAAGTACCAAATTTATAAGAGTTTAACATGATTAGAAAAAAATAATAGGTATGGAGGACAGATACAGGGAATGAGAGACACTTATATGTTGTAACTGAAGAATATAAAACTAATTGGAACTGAAAATATTTGCTGTGACAGAATCTGAATACCAAAGGGTACACTATATCTGAGAAATAATTGATGCAAAATTATTGACAAGTTATGTATTTTTAAAATTACTGGAATTCAAGGATAAAAAAAGGATTCATATTAAAACAGAAAAACCTGCCTACTAAGCCTAAAAATTAAGCTGTTCTTGGATTTCTCAATATAATATTCAATACCAGAAGATGGTAAAACAATGTTAAACAAGTATTCAGCAATGAAAATATGATTCAAGAATTTTATATTAAGTCAAATCATTGCTCAAAAATAAAGGCAAAAAGCATATAGTTTCAAATATGCAAGAACTCACAGCATGATGATACCAACAGGATGATAAAATTTTTTCACTTGATATACTACTAGAGAAAACAAAAAAAAATCTGGAAATGAATATTGAATTCACTAAAATATAGAAATAAAGCCAAGCAATTAGGGAAATTTTGGTGATAGGATAAAATATAATTACTCTTAACCAAAAGAGCCTAGCCAGAAATGAGGAGAATTTCAGAGAGTTAGTCAGATCCTAGATCATACAGTGCATTGTCATCTAGGGAAGGCAATACTTTGCTGTAGGAACTAAAATAATTTTTAGATTATTAGAGATAGGCAAAAAAGAGGAATCAAGAATGACTCCAGGCCAGATGCAGTGCTATAATCCCAGCATTTACAAAGCGGGTGGATGGCTTGAGCCCAAGAGTTGGAGAACAGTCTGGGAAACATGGTGAAACCTCATTTCCACAAAAAAATACAAAATGAGCTGGGTGTGGTGGCAAGCACCTGTAGTCCTAGCTACTTCAGAGGCTGAGGTGGGAGGATCACTTGAGCTCGGGAGGATGAGGCTGCAGTGAGCTGCACTTGCGCCATTGCACTCCAGCCTGGGTGGCAGAACTTACAGAGCAAGTGAGAACCTGTCAAAAGAAAAAAAACAATAACAAGAATAACTCCAAATATTTGGCCTGAACAATTTTGAATGGAATGCTACTTTCAGCCTAGGAGAGAAGCCAGTTGAGGTTGGGGGTCATATAAAAAGTTTTAGCTTGTGTTAAAGCTCGAATGTTTGTGTCACCTCCCGATTTGCATGTTAAAATCATACTTTTAATTTGATGGTATTTGAACGTGGGCCTTTGGGAAGTAATTAGGGTTAGATGAGGTAATAATGGTGGGATAGGATTTTTCCTTATTCGAAGAAAAACTAGAGAGCTTGCATGTTCACTTTCCCACTCCCCTCTGGGAGGACACAAGTTGGTGACTGTGCAAGCCAGGAAGAGAGCCCGTTCCAAGAATTGAATCAGCCTTGATCTTGGACTACTCAGCTTCCAGAACCGTGAAAAAATAAATTTCTATTGCTCAAGCCACCCAATCGATGGTATTTTGTTATAGTAGACTAAGCAGACTAATACAGCATATGTTAATTTTGAGATGTCTCCTATACATCAAGTAGGAGGTTGGAGATAACGATTCTAGAGTTCAGGGAGAGTTGATACTGTTGATATGAATTTGGAAGTCATCATAAATCGCCAGTGACATTTACAGACAAATTGAAGGTAGATTGCTTAAGTCTACTGTGTGTTCCAGGTATAATTACTCTTTGTATAGAAATAAATGGAATCTGCCAATTGTGCTGGTTGTCTAATATATTTAAAAAATCAGCACCAAGTTTGTCTACTCTTTTCTCAACTTACTTGGTTTTGTATGTAGTGGCTTATTTTATACTTCTACTTTCCTCTAAATACAGCCCTTCCATAAAATACTCCAATTGCTTCTCTTTTTTAAGTTCAGTGAGTCAAATTTCAAGGACGAAAATAATGCAATTATTGTACATAGTCCAAGTTACCATATCATACTACTGAAGTAGCTAAATCTCCATTTCTCCCTGCCCTGTTTGCTGTATGACAAAAGTTACTACAAAGCCAAGTATATATGCAGGCCACCAAACAACACAGTTTACACATGACTGTTCAAATTTACACCTGTTGTCCTAGCATAATTATTAATAGCACCTAGCATAATTATTAACACTCTCTTGCACTCTCTAAAGTGTACTGGGGGTTTGAACAACAACTTTTATGGTTATCTTCTTAGTAGTTACTTCTCCTTCACAGTTCACTTTGTTACTACCAGTTGTTGATCTTAATTGATGCTATGTTGGCCTATGATTTTTGTCTTACACAGTTGAGCAATACAAAGCCATTTTTTTTAAAAAAAGGAATGATTAAAATTAATTATAT
Source organism: Cacajao melanocephalus (assembly GCA_963573385.1). Taxonomy (NCBI): domain Eukaryota; kingdom Metazoa; phylum Chordata; class Mammalia; order Primates; family Pitheciidae; genus Cacajao; species Cacajao melanocephalus. The sequence goes on from CAUYLG010044767.1 coordinate 8,672, forward strand.
GTTGGTAATTAGTAATAAATATGAAACTCAATAGAAAAGTCTTATCTTCTATAACATTATCTTCTAAAACTCAGTATAAAAGTCTTATTATCTTCTGTAATATTATCTTCTAAAATTTTAAATTAAATGTTCAAAATCTCTACAAAAACCACAAAATCTAAAATGATAATGGTTCAAGATGAAAAATTATTGTTTTTTGTGGAAAGTAAACCTCTTTTCAGAATATGATTTTAGTACTTATGCAAGTTGTTTGAGTTTTCCCAGCAATTCTCTGTTTTTAAATAATGATGGTATTATTATTCATAGAGAACATCACCACAGCATCCTTTGGCCTTCAGTTGGTATGAAAACATTGCTTTTTTATAAGGTCTGCCTTTGTTCTTTCTTTCATTATTAATGAGTAAAGCTGTGTTATATAGTTCCTTTTTTATCATAATAAAAACATTGGTACTAAAATCATTTAGCAGGTCTTGACTTTATGGTGATTCTCTAGCTAGCCAGAATATGTCTATATTAATTTCTTTAGTATCATTTTATCCAAATGAAAACAAGATCTTTGAAAAGTATTGCAGATCTTGAAGAATAAATTTTTGGAACCTCAGCGGTCTATGAAATTTTTTAGTACAGTGTCACTGAAGGATTTTAACCAAAGAATTAATACAATAAGAAATACAAATGATCACTAAACATATTCTTTCTCATTAGGAAAAAAAAGACTGAAAATAAGAACTGATTACAATAATAAGTATTTCAGAGGGTTCAAAAATAATTGTCACCCTTATACACTGCTATTGAGATTTTAATTAAGTTCTCCATTTCTTGAAAGCAAATTGATTATGTGCATTAAAGACATAAAAATATGCATACCCTTTGACTCAATTGTTTCACTTCTAGACATGTATCAGAAGAACTTAATAAAATTCACATGCATGCATTAATTAACATAGTAACTGGTACAGAATACGCACTTGATAAATATTTACATACACACAGATGCACTACGCATGTACTTGTGTCAGTCAGTGTGCTAAGTGTTGGATAGACCAGGATGATAAGTCCCTGCCCTCAAGAAAGTACAGTTTAGTTGCGGAGATAAATTAAAAATCATATAAACATGTAATAACTATGGATGTTTCATGGGGAAAGGAGATGTGAATGTCTTTCACAGAGGTTTTTATAAAATTTGTAATTTTTATTGGTACATAGTACGTGTATATATTTATTGGGTACATGTGATGTTCTGATACAGCCATACAATATGTATATAGAACACATCAGGGCAAATGAGATATCCATCACCTCAAACATTTATTTCTTTGTGTTAGGAACATTCCAATTCCATTCTTTTAGTTATTTTAAAATTTACAATAAATTATTGTTGACTACAGCGATCCTGTTATGCTATCAAGTACTAGATCATATTTATTTTATACAGCTATCTTTTTGTACCTATTAACCATCCCCTTTCCCCACCCCTCCCTACAACCAACACCCTTCCCAGCCTTTGATTACCATCACCCTACTATCTATCTCCATGAGTTCAATAGTTTTAACTTTTAGCTTCCACAAGAGTGAGAACATGCAAAATTTCTCTTTTTGTGCCTGGCTTATTTCACTTATCCATATGTCCTCCAGAGCCACCCATGTTTTGGCTAACGACAAGATCTCATTCTGTTTTATAGCTGAATAGTACTCCACTGTGTGTATGTACCACATTTTCTTTATCCATTCATCTTTTGGATACGTAGGTGGGTTCCAAATCTTGGCTATTGTGAATAGTGCTGCAATAAACATGGGCGTGCAGATCTCTTTCTTCAACACACCCTCTCTTTTGGTTTTATACCTAGTGGTGAGATTGCTGGATCCTATGATAGGTCTATTTTAGTTTTATAAGGAACCTCCACACTGTTTTTCATAGTTATTGTACTAATTTACATTCCCACCAGCAGTGTATGAAAGGTCCACTTTCTCCACATCCTTGTCAGCGTTTGTAATTGCCTATCTTTTGGATGAAAGCCATTTTAACTGGGGTGAGATGATATCTCATTGTGATTTGTATTTGCATTACTCTGATTAGTGATGTTGACCATTTTTTCCATATACATGTTGCATATTTGTATGTCTTAGTTTAAGAAATGTCTATTCAGATCTTTTGCCTATTTTTAAATCAGATTAATTAAGTTTTTTTCCTATTGAGATGTTTGAGCTCCTTATATATTCTGGTTATTAATCCCTTGTCATATGGATAGTTTGCAAATATTTTCTCCCATTTCTGTTTTTACTTTTGAGGTATTACTTAAGAAATCTTTACTCAGACCAATGGGAAAAACTCTTTGAGAGTTTCCCCAGTGTTTTCTTTCTTTCTTTTTTATTAATTATACTTTAAGTTTTCGGGTGTATATGCAGAACTTGCAGGATTGTTGCATAGGTACACACATGCCATAGTGGTTTGCTGCCTCCATCCTCCCATCACCTACATGAGGCATTTCTCCCAATGTTATCCCTCTAAACCTCCCCACCCCATGCTATCCCTTCTCTAGCCCCTCAACCCCAACAGACCTCAGTGTGTTATGTTCCCCTCCCTGTTTCCATGTGTTCTCGTTGTTCAACATCCACTTATGAGTGAGAACATCTGGTGTTTGGTTTTCTGTTCTTGTGTCAGTTTGCTGAGAATGATGGTTTTCAGATTCATCCATGTCCCTGCAAAGGACATGAACTCATCCTTTTTTATGGTTGCATAGTGTTCCATGGTGTATATGTGCCACATTTTCTTTATCCAGTCTATCATTGATGGGCATTTCGGTTGGTTCCAGATATTTGCTATTGTAAACAGCACCACAATGAATATACATGTGCATGTGTCTTTATAATGGAATGATTTATAATCCTTTGTGTGTATACCCAGAAATGAGATTGCTGGGTCAAATGGTATTTCTATTTTTAGATCCTTGATGGATTGCCGCACTGCCTTCCACAATGGTTGAACTAATTTACACTCCCACCAATAGTGTAAAAGTGTTTCTATTTCTCCACATCCTCTCCAGCATCTGCTGTCTCCAAATTTTTTAATGATCGCCATTTTAACTGGCATGAGATGGTATCTCAATGTGGTTTTGATTTGCATTTCTCTAACGACCAGTGATGATGAGCATTTTTTCATATGTTTGTTGGCTGCATAAATGTCTTCTTTTACAAAATGTCTATTCATATCCTTTACCCACTTTTTGATGGAGTTGCTTGTTTTTTTTCTTGTAAATCTGCTTTAGTTCTTTGTGATACTGGATATTCGTCCTTTGTGATTCTGAATATTAGTCCTTTGTCAGATGGGTAGCTTGTGAAAATTATCGCACATTCTGTTGGTTGCAGGTTCATTCTAATGATTGTTTCTTTTGCTGTGCAGAGCTCTTAAGTTTAGTTAGATCCCATTTTTCTATTTTGGCTTTTGTTGCCATTGCTTTTGGTGTTTTAGTCATGAAGTCCTTGCCTATGCCTATGTCCTGAATGATGCTGCCTTGGTTTTCTTCTAGAGTTTTTATGGTGTTAGGTCTTATGTTTAAATCTTAATTCATCCTGAGTTAATTTTTGTATAAGGTGTAAAAAAAGGGTCTAGTTTCAGCTTTCTGCACATGGCTAGCCAGTTTTCCCAACCTCATTTATTAAACAGGGAATCCTTTCCCCATTGCTTGTTTTTGTCAGTATTGTCAAAGATCAGATTGTTGTAGATGTGTGGCATTGTTTCCAAGGCCTCTGTTCTGTTCCATTGGTCTATATCTCTGTTTTGATACCAGTACCATGCTGCTTTGATTACTGTAGACTTGTAGCATAGTTTGAAGTCAGGTAGTGTGTTGCCTCCAGCTTTGGTCTTTTTGCTTAGAATTGCCTTGGCTCTGCGGGCTCTTTTTTGGTTCCATATAAAGTTTAAGGTGTTTTTTTCTAGTTCTGTGAAAAAGGTCAATGGTAGCTTGATGTTCCCCAACGTTTTCTTTGTGGTATCATAGTTTGAGGTCTTAGATTTAATTCTTTAATCCATCTTGATTTGATTTTTATATGTGATGAGTCATAAGGGTCTAGTTTCATTCTTCTGCATGTGGATATTCAATTTTCCCAGCACCATTTATTGAAGAAACTGTCCTTTCACTAACTTTTGATGTATGGCTTATTTCTGGGTTCTCTATTCTGTTCCATAGGTCCGTGTGTCTGTTTTTATGCCAGTACCATGCTATTTTGATTACTATACCTCTGTAGTATAACTTGAGGTCAGGCAATGTGATTCCTTCAGTTTTGTTCTTTTTGCTCTGGATGGCTTTGGCAATTCTGGGTCTTTTATGGTTCCATATAAATTTTAGGATTTTAAAAAATTTTGAACAGAGGTATTTATTAGGTTGTTTCAAAAGCAATTGAGGTTTTTGCCATTGAAAGTAATGGTAAAGACTGCAATTGCTTTTGCACCAACATAATAACATGATCAAAGAGGTCAAAAATGGTTTCCTGCAAGAAAACTCCTATAAGCTGAAAGCTGAATGATGGACAAGAGCTAACTAGAAGAGAGGAGAAAGCAGATTTGAAGCAGAGAAGTGGCATGTTCAAAGGTCCTGAGATAGGAAGAAGCATGCTGTATACAAGACATGACAGGAAACAACTGTGACTGGAATGGTAGGAAAAGGGGGAATGTGGTATGCAATGAAGGTGGCATAAGAAAGTACCAGAGTTCTCTCTTTTTTTTGGTCAGAGTTTTGTTTTTTTTTTTTCCCCAAATTACTAACATTTTCTTTAAAACTTTTATGGAATTTTAATATGGGCAGAACTCTGTTTGTAAAAGAGTACTTCAACTGTGTGCTAGAATATAAATTGTAGAATATTTGTTAAATGAAAGAGATTAATTGTAATTTTGTTTCTCAAAGTAATTTTAATAGTGATAAAAACAAAAAACAACCTAAAGGTACAATAGAGGTTTGCTTAAATTTATTTTAACATATTCATACAGTAAAATGTTTTGAAGTTGTTAATAATGATAATTCTGCAGAAGTATATTTATTGGCATGAAGAATTGTCCTCAATACAGTAACTGAAGACAGCATTTGATAATAAAAACTCAGACTGGCATGATACTCATGACAAAATATATCCACTTACATAAAGCATTGGCCAAATGCAGGTCCAGATAGGAAAAGGGAATAAATTTCACAGTCATCAAGCTAATTTGTGGCTTTTTAAAAAACACAACATAAAACAAATTAATAGTCTATGCACCTATGATGTACTAGCTGATCTACTTTGGAAGTTTTATTTTCATTGCTCCATAGAAAAATGAAGAAGCAGAGGAAATTAGGGATCATTAATACAAAAAACAATTTGACTGAATAAATAAATGTGCAATTTTGTTATGAGATAGTTACTTTTCTCCATAAAACTGTCCTGTCTAGCTCCCTCAGAAGAAAGGGAAAAGGAAGAATGCAATAATATGACTTCAGAATAAATAAATAATGGAAGAATTTCAAAACAGAATGAGGCTTTGCTTTGAAATATCCAATCTTCTTGAGACTGCAAATTGTGCAGGAATAGTGAATAGTTTCTCTCATGCATTTTCTTCCAATCAGAAGAAAAATACAACATGAGACTTTCTCATGGATCTCAACATATCTAATCATATACTTGTTGGCAATCTAGAAGAGAAGAAACAGATGAAAAATTCATAAAGAACTTATGTACATAGTATGCTCAGCTCAAGATTTATTTTATAAAATAATTTTGAAATAAAAATTGTTTACTTTTATGTAACAATTCACATTATATTTTATAGTTTATAAATGCAACTAACATAAATCATTGTCTAAATTACTGTCATGTTATTTTGCTTAAATATCTTCAATATAGTAAAGTTTTTCCATTTTTTAAAATAGAGTATTGTTTTTCATTATATCTTATTTTCTGTGCCTTTATGCTTCATAATATATTTCAGAGAGTCAAAATATGTTATTACTGATGTAACAGACTCTCTTTAAGTGAAAATAACTTTGATAAAAATTCCAAGTTTGAGTTTAGAATTTGATTTGGGTAATACCAGAAGTAAGACGATATTTGGAAGTATATAGATTGATAGAAGCTCAGTCTTTGAAGTAAAACGTACCTACTGAGGTGAGGTTTGAATCAAAATGTCACCACTAATTAGCAGTTTGATCTTAAAGGATTTATTTAATTTTTCCAAGGCTATTTTAGTTCATGTCACTATCCTATCTAAAAATTTTTCAAAAGCTCTTCTATCCACCGAGAATAAAATTCAAAGTCTTAATAAAATTGCTCATGGGTTTCACATGATTGTTCCCCAACCACCTCCATGGCCTTTTGTTCTCGTTTTTCACCTATGTGGGTGTCCTCCAGGTGCTTGCACATGTTCTCCCTTGAACCTGTGTCTTTTTTCCTTTCCAGTGACAATCCAACTCATCCATGTATAATTATGCATTGGTTCCTAAATATTTATTTAATTTGCTACTAACATATGAAGATAGCACCAGGTATATATTGGACCTGCAAATATACTTAAAAATAAAAAATTCTAACCTAGAAGGGTATGTATTCAACGTTTCCTACCTTTACCCACAACAGCCCTATTCCTCAGGTTGCCCAGTCTTGAATTAATGATAAATTTGGTCATCAGTTTGAAATAAAAAGAATATCAGTGATGGGCTGTTTAGCATACATTAGCTTGAATTATTTAATTATCAGGAAAGGTAGCTATAAATATGAAAAGAAATGAACTTTTTGTTAAAACAGAATTTAAATTTTGTTTTGGTTTTGTATATTATTGTTCACTCTTATATCGAATTGCTCATTAACCAGTCAATGGCTGAAATGTGAAAACTGGCTAGTCATATGCAGAGCTGAAACTGGATTCCTTCCTTACACCTTACACAAAAATTGGCTCAAAATGGACTAAAGATTTAAATGTAAGACCTAAAACCATAAAAACTCTAGAAGAAAACCTGGGCAATACCATTCAGGACATAGGCATGGGCAAGGACTTCATGACTAAAACAGCAAAAGCAATGGCAACAAAAGCCGAAATAGACAAATGGTATCTAATTAAACTAAAGAGCTTCTGCACAGCAAAAGAAACTATCATTAGAGTGAACATGCAACCTAAAGAATGGGAAACAATTTTTACAAGCTACCCATCTGACAAAGGGCTCATATCCAGAATCTACAAAGAATTTAAATAAATCTACAAGAAAAAAACAAACAGCCCTGTCAAAAAGTGTGCAAAGGATATAAACAGACACTTTTCAAAAGAAGACATTTATGCATCCAACAAACATATGAAAATAAAGCTCATCATCATTGATCATTAGAGAAATGCAAATCAAAACCACATTGAGATATTATCTCACACCAGTTAGAATGGTGATCATTAAAAAGTCAAGAGACAACAGATGCTAGAGAGGATGTGGAGACATAGGAACATTTTTACATTGTTGGTGGGAGTGTAAATTAGTTCAACCATTGTGGAAGACAGTGTGGCGATTCCTCAAGGATCTAGAAATAGAAATACCATTTGATCCAGCAATCCCATTACTGGGTGTATACCCAAAGGATTATAAATCATTCTATTATAAAGACACATGCACATGTATGTTTATTGCAGCATTGCTCATAATAGCAAAGACTTGGAACCAGCCCAAATGCCCATCAATGATAGACTGAATAAAGAAAATGTGGCACATATACACCATGGAAAGGATGAGTTCATGTCCTTTGCAGGGACATGGATCAAGCTGGAAACCATCATTCTCAGCAAACTAACTCAAGAACAGACAACCAAACACCACATGTTCTCAGTCATAAGTGGGTGTTGAACAATGAGAACACCTAGACACAGGGAGGGGAACATCACACACCAGGGCCTGTCAGGGGGTGGGGGGCTAGGGTTGGGTTAGCATTAAGAGAAATATCTAAGGTAGATGCCAGGGTGATAGATGCAGCAAACCACCATGGCACATGTATAACTATGTAACAAACCTGCACATTCTGCACATGTACCCAAGAACTTAAGTATAAATAATAATAATAATAATTTTAAAAGATGATCATTTATAATACTGTCATATACTCCCCTGCCATTCAGAAGTACATCTTTTGTTAATAATTTGTGCTCTCTGTCTAGAAAATTGTCAGGTTATTTTTCACTGTCCTTCTGAAGTTTAGAAAGTCACTCGGAAACCTCAAAATGCTTCTTTCAGGACTTAAAACTTTCTTGTCTAGAAAAAAATAAAAAATTAAATTAAAAATAATAAAAGTACCTAAACCTTACCTTACAACAGTGAAGGCAATGCCAACAAGATTTCAAGATATAGCAGCCTCGACGTTGCTGAACCTGACAGGCCTTGGTGTGTGATGTTTCCCTCCCGGTGTCCATGTGTTCTCATTGTTCAACTCCAACTTGTGCGTGAGAACATGAGGTGTTTGTTTGTCTGTTGTTGTGTTAGTTTGCTGAGAATGATGGTTTCCAGCTTCATCCATGTCCCTGCAATACAGCAGCCTTGATGTTGCTGAACCCCTAAAGTAATGCCAGTAATTGCCTATATACAGACTTGTTACTATTTCTGTTTTGGTCTTTTAGATATTCATAAGTAATAGAACTTTATTTCTCACAGTTATTGAGGTTGGGATGTCCAAGATCAAGGCATTGGCACATTTGGTATATGGTAAGGGCTTACTGTCTGCTTCAAAGATAGCATTTTCTCCCTGCATTCTCATATGATGGAAGGGGCAAATGCTGTGTCCTCACATAGTGGAAGGGCAAGGTAGCTCCCTTCAACCCTTTTGATAAGGACATTGATGCCATTCATGAAGGGAGAGCCCTCATGACTTAATCACTTCCTCAAAGGTCTCATCTCTTAATACCACTATAATGGGAATTAAGTTTCTACACTAACTTTGGAGAAATACATTCAGACCACAACAGCATGCATTAACAATAAAGTACAATTTCTCTAAACGTTTTTAACTCTTGTTTGCTGTTATATGCATGTGGAATCATTCCTGGATAATACAATTGGTAATTTAATTTCATCAAAGTAAATGATCAATCGCAATCAATTTATTCTGGCAACTTTAGTCTTTATTAATTTTGTAGTTTATAAGTTTACATCATATGTGATTTGTAAATTAATCTTTGGTTTTACTGTGGTATAAGAACTAGAAGGCTAATAAATTCATACCCTGTTATTTTTTAAAAAGTGGTACATTACTCAAAACATTAAGCTATAAACTGGAGTGAACATTTATTTGCAAAGTAGAGCACTGTACCACTAAATAGATGGCCACATTTTGCATCCTAGTTTTAGTGCAATCAGTCATGAGGCTTCAGGATGTCACCCTACATCTATAGGCTGTGTTCTTTATTGGAGAATATAGGACATACAAGATGATATACTGGGGTATGAGAGAGAAACATAACTCCCATATTTTTGAGTCATTATTTGTATATGTTATTTTGTATATATTTTATTTTTTGTGTATGTTTTACAAGCAGCATACCACGTTACTAAATGCAGTATATGAGGATACATTCAAAATGATTTTACTGATAAAATATGTGATCTGATAATTTTGAAGAGAACACCTCTTATAATTCTTTCATCTTTAAATTAAAGACATTAGCACTCTTTAGACCCTACTTCAAGGAGACCTACAGGGTTCTTAAAAAGTGATTGGGATAGAGAAGCAGCTTGGGAAATTGGAAGTCTGAGGAAGTCCAGTCCACTAGGTTCTGTCCTCCTAGCTCCTTTTTTTTTTTTTTTTAATCTCTTTTACACATTAGGTTTCTTTACAAGAATAGGTTCAGATATTTAAACAAAAGGTTTGAAGGACAACTGACTAAATGTTGTCTGAGGTCTTGATAAAATCTAAACTTCTTTGATCATCTAGGTTCTGAGCTGCCTTCTATACTGGGGGTAAAATAGTGACAAACATTTAACACATAACATAGCACACTTTCATGTTAGGAACTTGTGTTATAGACCCAACTAGTGATACGAGACGTATGTGTGAGAAGATAACCAAACATCTCTGAGAAACTTGAGTGGTGGGCACAATGTGTAATAGTGGTTGAGCATAGGAACAGATCTTTTCCAGGTGGAATCATAGTGAAAGGTTTATTTTAAGGGGTCCTTAAGATCATTCCATGTGACATCCCATACCTACCAATGCCATATTTTAAACTTTACTTTTAATCACCACCCTAATATAGTTGCATTCCCTCAGTCTTGGTTATAAAGTTGATTAATGCAACTCATTCCTACGCAGCTTTGTTTAAAATCAGAGTACACCTAGATTTTGGTAATATATTTTTAAAGTATTGAGCAGCCTAGCCCCTACTTGTCTGAATGCTCTTAATAAGAATCAGGTGTAGGCCCAGTTGCATCATAAGTAGAGGCATGCCATTATAAGCTATTTCACTTGTTCACCAGTTAATCCTCAGCAAGTAAGTATAAATGCAACATTTCTTAGATCCTTCCTTCTCTACCCATTTCCCTAGGATCAGTGCAAGCATTTTGTGAAATCTAAAAGCAAAAAGAAAAACAGCTTGCAATTATATTTCTGGTTAAGATTTTCTACCGTAAGAAACAAGAGGGAAAATAAAGTAATAATACGACTATTACCAGAGGCAGTTCTGAATCATTTCCAAGGTTTGTTCATCTGTTTCAGATGACAAAGTCAGTAGGTATACACGTCAACTTTTTTTCAGGCAATGCGTTTTCACAATGATTTTGTTAGGAAATGAAGTGGCAGAGATGGCACAGATGCACTTGGAATTGGTTGTGGCTCCCATAACAACGCACTTAGTTTTGTCCTTTAATGAAGGGTTGAAGTGCACAGTGGGAAAAGGCGCATTCTTCTGTCTGTGTCTGCACCTACCTGAGACAGCACTGTTTCCTGAATTTTCTGACAGAGAACCTTTTGCAAGTAGCCCTTCCTAGTTTCCTATTTTTCTAAGATAATCATAACTCTTCTTGTCACATACTTGTATTTCCCTTTTTGGCTAAAAATGTGAATACCAAAATCCAATGGTTAATGAACAACTTTGTGTAGTAAATGCCACACCTTTATTTATTTATACGTGAATATGTATATATGACTATGTTTTTACTCTGTATCAGCCTAAAACCTTCAATAAAGAGTTGCTGTAAAATTTAGGTGCTCTAAGAAAAGGAGATAATAAAAACAAAATAATGCATATTTCTAAAATATGCGATTATAGGCAGATTATAGGTGTGTGTGTGTATGCGTGTTTAGAGAAAACCCAAAGCCCACAAGTTCTTCACATTCAGACTTTTGATAAAGCAAAATATTTAAAGAAATATAAACAAAGAAACCAAGACATGCACTAAAAAGTTTGGTGAGAGATGTTCACTCTAATTTTTGCATTTAAGAGATCACAGTATTTCAAACTCTATCTTGGAATTTCTTTACTTTTTACCCTTCTGGAGGCCTTAGAACTAGAAAGGCCCTAATACTTATTAAGCTTTGAGATTCTAATTATGGGCATATTGGTTGTATATTAAATATGTAATAGCTGATTTTCTACACTTTGACTCAGACATTATAACTCTCTCCACTCTCCACGTTCATAAACCCACCATAATATGATCACTGTGGTTTTTAAATTTTTTTTTCCCTTTTAATGGGCCTAGTAAAAGAGGTAAGAGACCAAGGAGAGAAGCAGAAAAGGAATTAGAGGAAGGATTGACATCACCAATGAAAACAGTCCCATCACTCAGCCCCTTGATTCCTTTCCTTTCACAGAGGAAATGTAGTTTCTGTAGCTGCTAGATGCCTGTTAAACTCTCAGAAGAGGGAAAGCATAAACAACTCTTACCTAGGAGCCCTCTGACCTCTCCATTTATAGTGAGTGAGTTTTCACGTGGAGTTAAGGTAGCCGAACACAACAGGGAAAGGCAGGAGGTTTTGTCTGAGCACTTGAGCAGCCAGATCCATGATCAGGCACATGATTAGGGAGACCATACAATTTATCATTCCACATGGAATATTTTTGGCTGAGACAACTGCTACATTGAACAGAGCACTGGGTTCTCTTGGCAAACTAAAGATAGCCACAGAGTAGACATTCATTACTCACTGAAAGAAGGAATAAATGAGTAAGACTGTAGCCCATCATGTGCTTGTCATCTAAAGGATAACAAAGGTCGAGAAGTCATTCTGGGTTAATTACACAGCAATTCAAGAGACAGAAGTTGTGAAGTGGTGGGTTTCATGTTTTGGGTTTTTTTGAGACAAGGTCTTACTCATCCAGGTGGGAGTGCTGTGGAGTGATTTTTGCTCACTGCAACAGCTGCCTCCCCAGGTCAAGTGAACCCCCCACCTCAGCCTCCTAAGCAGCTGAGACCACAGGTGCACACCACCATGCCCAGCTAATTTTTTGTCATTTTTGTAGAGATGGAGTTTTGGCATGTTTCCCAGGCTGGACTCAAACTCCTGGGCTTAAGCAATCCATCTGCTTCAGCCTCCCACAGTGCTGGGATTATAGACTTGAGCCACTGGCATGACCGAAGTGGTGGGTTTTACCTCTTCATCAGGGCTGGCGTTGGGACTCTGAGGAAAAGAATCTGCAATCATCTAAGCTATCAGGCAGTAGTGTAGACTATCTTAGAGTGCAGTTACTGAAAGTATTCTCTGGCCAGGCATGGTGGCTCATGTCTGTAGTCCCAGCAATTTGGGAGGCCGATGAGGAATGATGAATTGAAGCCAGGAGTTTGAGACCAGCCTGTGCAACAAAGTGAGACCCTATTGCTACAAAAAATAAAATAAAATAAATAGGCTAGGTATGGTGGCACCTGTCTGTAGTCGTAGCTACTCTGGACACTGAGGCAGGCAGATTGCTTGAGACCAGGTGATCAGGCTGCAGTGAGCTATGATCATGCCACTATACTGCTAGAGTGCAGTGACAGAGTGAGACTTTGTCTCTAAAAATAAATAAATAAAATAAAAATAAAATGAAATAATTAAAATATTCTTAAAGTCTAAATATTACATTTGTTTTCAAATAAACATTTACTTCAAATATTTTTAATAGAAGAGAGTAAGAATAAAACATGCTATATTAAAACAGGCTTTGGAATAGGAATGTAAAACTCTGAGATTAACTCTGTTTTGTCAACGTACTCTGAAATATTGGAAAGCTATTTGCATTTCTATAACATCTTTTGCTTTTGCTTTTCTTTTCTTTCTTTTTTTTTTTTTTTTTTTTTTTTTTTGAGACAGTCCTGCTTTCACCCAGGCGGAATTGCAGTGGCATGATTATAGATCACTGCAGCCTTGAACTCCTGGCATCATGTGATCTTCTCCTTAGCTGCCAGGGTAACTGGGACTACAGGTGAGAGCCACCATGTTCAGCTATTTAAGATTTTTTTTTTTTTTTTTTTTTTGTGGAGATAAAATCTTGCTATGTCACCCTACTTGGTCTCAAACTTCTGGCCTCAAAAGATCCTCCTGCCTTGGCCTTCTAAAATGCTGGGATTACAGATGCTACAATATTTTATCTGTAAAATTAACAAAAGAAGGCGCCTAATAATCTCTTTCTCACCCATACCTGTCTGCCTAACAGGGTTATTTGAAGAAAGTGTGATACATTCTAGCTCAAAAATCTTTTCCCCAAACAGAACAGTGTGGATACAATATTTTAAAAGAGGGAGGAAAAGAAAATTTTAAAAGATATAGGTGGCTTGAATAAAGGCAAACATTTTCTCAGACAAGAAATTGATCACAATGCTTGACTTAAGCCTCACACAGGGCTTGCTGGGCTCAGGGTCCAGCAGGAGGAAGTGGTGGTCAGGCAATCGTTCCCTGTGGGACAAAAGAAGCAAACGCGCTCACCTTTCACAGGCATCTGGAACCAAACTCACTGTGTGCGACCAAGAACTCACTGCAGCCCTTCTGGTTTTAAAGAAGGCTCAAAATTCCTCTTACCAACTACCATGTACTGTCTAGGGTCTTCATTTAGGGGAAGCTGTAGGCCTAAAGATGTAGAAAAAACAACCATAGCCTTCAGTCTGGAGCTGAAGCAAACTGCTTGTTGAATCAGAGGCTGGATCTGCAAACCCCTAATGTCATTGCGTGCTGTAAGTGGCCTTTAAAAACCTGGTCCTAGATTGGGAGCCCAGTGGGCTAAGTAGAAGCAAGTGTAAAACTTACAAGGACAGGGAAGGGTAGGCAAAAATGAGAACTAATGGAGAGAAACAAATATTAAAATCTTTCCAAATTAAAATTAATCCATCTGCAGGAATAGGTATGCAAGACACATACATAAATAAAATAAAATTAATCTGCAAATATAAATTCCAAAGCATACACAAAAAATCGAATGCTAAGAAGGTCAAATCAAGATAAAAAATATTAGAAGAATAATTTATTTCAGATAAGTTCAGATCCCGTAGAATAGTCTGACAAAAACTTAAAATACGCTACAGATTTCAATTGCTTTCTTTAAAAAGAAAGATAATTTATAAAACAAAAACACTCAAAAAATACAAAAAATGAAGATGAGAAAAAGTAAGTTTAAAATCTTAAAAATAAAAAGTATAATCATTAAAATGAAAAATAATATATGAGATAAATGTAAGACGATATGATCAGAAAGAAAATGAGTCAACTGGAATATGCTACCATATGTTAAAAAATAAAGATGTGAAGACCAGTTGAAAAACATCACAGATTAAATTGAAATGCTCTGATACGGATTTAATAAGAGCGCTAAGAGAACAGACTGGAACGAATGGCAGAAAAATCCAGATTTGGAGAGGTAATTATTGACAACATTCCAGAATTAAAATTATGCCTCAAATAGGAGCAGAATTTAAAAATAATAAATAATTATTATTTAGATTCATTACAATTGTACCTCAGATCATCAACTATAAACATATCATCTAAAAAACAGCCAGGATATGTTGCCTATAAAGGAATGACATTTAAACTAACAGCAACAATTTTTTGCCAGAATTACTTGGTATCAATTTATGCCAGAAGTTAGTAAAATTGTGTCAATAGTAGAAGAAAAAAACTGTCAAAATAGAATTTTATTTTCAGCCACATTCTCTTTTAAAAGTAAAGAAAAATTGATATTTACAAACATATAAAGATATATAAAAAAGCTCATCTGAAATTGTCTTTGCAAAATTATGACAGTAAGAAAAATCTGACATAGTTGACTCCATCTTGCTTCTGACCTCCAATGTGTCCTTACTCTTTCCTGGGCATATGCCAAGCTAACTTTAGGAGGAATTTAGATTATAGTTTAACCTTAAAGCAAAGATAATAATAGTCCTTCCTCAAACTAAATGACCTTTTTAAACCTAATGAAAAGTCACAAGGTTAGGATTATGAGAAGGGCCTGAATTCTGATAACATCATCATAGTTTCTATAATCCCTTATTCCTCAGGGGTCATGTGGCCAGAGGTCACAAGATTTGTGACTTTCCTGATTGCTCCTATAGATAACATCACTATGTAAAACCTAAGATTTTTTTAAAGATATCTTTCAGATTGACTTTAGCTGGACTCATGACCCATGGCTCAACTGATGCACAGGATCACTGTCTAGAGGCTGACTCAGTGCCCGAGGACCATTTCCCACTCCCCTATGATTTTATCCCCAATCAATCAGCAGCACCCATTCCCTAGCCCCTGCCCAATACATTGTTCATAAAAACCTTAACCTCCAAGCCTTCAGGAAGACTGTTTAACTCCACTTTTCTTGCATTGCCAATTAAACTCTTTCTCTGTTACAATGCTGAGGTGTCAGTGAACTGAGCTTGTCTGCAGTAGGCAAAAAGAACCTGTCAGGTGATTACATATTCACAGGCTGTCAATCAAAGGATTATCAAAGAATGTATTTCTGAAAAAATAAAAGTAAACACAGATAAAAAGTGTTAAATATATGAGATTATGGCATTTATTAATATTGATAAAATGTGCCTGAAGCTTATTAGGTATTAACCTCTAAAACTAACTTTAAAGCACTTTTTGTTTGATTAAAAGTAAAACTTGAATTATGCACAACAATACTATATGATGGGGAGATAGGTAGAAGTTGTTCAATGGGAATTGTTAAGGCACACTAAATGTCTTATTATGGTTGGAAGAATAAAAAAATTGACTGTAGATCCATAAGTATTTTGAAATCCAAAAGTAATATAAAAATCTATAGTTTCCAAATCTATATACAGCAGGAAATATATATTATATATTTATATATGTTGAATACTAATATATTATATGTATATATAAAATAAATAACAAGATACAGTAACAAAATAAAATGTCGGGAATAACTCCAATTCTGTCAGTAAACAAACTAAAGTTAAACTGGTAAAACCACTCTATTAAAAAGATTATCAATATGTAAATAATAATAATAAAGTGACATCCACTATGCTGTTCTCATCAGAAATACTAAAGCAAAAATATACAGAAAGGCTGAGAATAAACTGATGGAAAAAGATCTATTTTGCAAATTACTAACTAAAAATACTATGGCAATATTATTATCAAATAGAATTTAAGTGAAAGGGCATTAAGAGAAATAAAAATTACATGTAATAAAAAGAAAAAACATAATTACAAATTCATACGCATTTAATAACATAGCTTCAAAATATATACATCAATAATTGACAGAGGTACAAAAAATAGATTAATACATTTATAGTGAATTATTTTTATATTCCTTAGTGGAAATTAGGAGATCAAGCAAATTAGGAAGGATATGGGGGAGCTAAGAAAAGGAGTTGGCAACATGGGTTCTTATATTAATGCCCTCATTGCTCTTCCTGCTTCCTTCTTGACCACCCTGTGGCAATATTATATCATTTTAACTGACCGTTTCTGAATGTGTTACGCTATCCAAGAGTTAAAGTGTTCCTCACTGTTCTACTTTTTCTTTTAAAATATCCTTAGCAATCAGAGTTTCTCTTTCAGCTTTAAATTTGCCCTTCAATTTTCAAAAATTAAACTTCTTGTTATAAACTTTGACAAATGCATTACGTTTATAGATTAATTTGTAAAGAATTGACATTTTCTACAACATTGATTTTTTTTTATCCAAAGAAAAGAGTTTATCCTCAATATTTGGTCCCCTTTAATGCCCTCTGCAAAGTTGTATAATTCCTTCATATCATTATTGCGCTGTTTAGAAAAATCATTAGATGTAAAAACTGCTAGTAGTTTAAAATATGATATATCAATTTTATCTGCTTTGACTAATTATCCTCTAAGTTAAAGTTCATCCAGCTTTTTCAGTTAGATGTGAAATTATCTTATCCCCATGATTGTCAGTCTTTCATTAATCATCATTAATTCAATAATTCAAGAAATATTGATTTGGGACCTAATTCACACTTGGAGCCCTGGGATACAAAGGAAAATAAAATATAGTTTCAGTCACCAAAAGGCTTATATATCTAAAATAGAGTAAGTAGAAAGAAGAAATAAATAAACACAAAAAGTAAGAAAATTTAAGAAAAATATACTCAGGAAAGAAGAGGGAAGGAAAATAATAAAAGAAAGAAACCACAGATTGCATGTTATGGATCCAAAATAACTCCCATATTCTTTTCATATCTGCATCGATGCAACATAATGTATAATTCATTAAGAGCTATATAAATAAATTTAAATATAAAAATAATTTTATTAGCAAATACATACCTAAAAATACTCTAACAGGCAAAGAACAAATTGTGAGAATCATTTTTAAACTGAAGACACTATCATGTCTTATGTTATAGATATTTTTTCACATATTTGAATTGTTTTAGTTTAATATAGTTAATTATTGATTGTTTTGTGGTTAATTCATTGGCTTACCTTTTAATATTTAAATATCTAGCAGGTATCTGATTTATTGAAAGGCTTATAATCCACCCCAAAATGAAACTATTTGTTGACATTTTAAAATGATTTATTGGTAAAATGCTGCCAAGGACTTTTAAAATCAAATCCTGCAAAGAGCAGCTTGAAGTAGGTGAACAAAAATAATTTACATTACTCAAAAAGACATTTCTCATTTAATACCTAGGGTAAACTAATTGAAAATCTAAAATGATATTGCTTTCCTGTAGAGTACCAAAAGGGATTATAACATGGAAAAAAAACTTTAAATCTGAATATGCCATACCTTTCTGACTTGTACTTTCACTGTCATCCCTTCCTATCAGGTAATATTTAGGTCTGTGTTAATGGATTAGAGCCCATTGATCTAGTTGGAAAATATGAGTCACTCTTGCTGATCACTGTGTGCTATTGCCAAAACTGCCTTCCTTGCTAACAAAGTATGATTCTATTGAAGTCTGTCCCAAATAATCATCTGTACAAACAATGATATGTGGTTTTAAACTTGAAGCATATTTTCTAACCAGCTGAACTATTTTATTTAACTTTTTACTTAAGAGCAGTGCTACATGCTGTGACTTCTTTTTCATAAAAAAAAAAAAAACGAATTTGTTTTAAAATGGAATGTAGTAATGGTTTATTTGGTCAGATTCTGGCTGTTCATCTCAGGAAGAGCAATTTATGCCCAAGATTCACTACTAGATTCAAAAAGTATATCTTAATAAGATCCTTTTGACATGTTTTAGATGTGAGGTTAAATCAGAATAATAATAATTCACTCACTCACTGAATTGAACAAGCGGGAGATGAGATTATGTCACCCCAAAATAGGACTTGTGGAAGACCAAAATATGTCCACCCCAAAATGTGTCTCTTTGGATTAAGGATTATTTTGAACTGGCTATTTTGAGAAACTACAAACACAGGGGAAGCTCTGAAAACAGTAAAAATTATCCTTTTATAAGGGAAATGTATATCTATAAAGGAAATCTCTGTTTGTATAGGTGTCTCCCTCTCTGTACTACAAAGAGAAGAAACAGTTAACTCACCAGAGACTCTCATCAATGGAGAGCACTGACCTAATTCTGCTGAACAAACCTCACTCTTGTTCACTGTGCTTTTCCTGGGCATATCCTTTTAACTGACCTTCCTCAGCACCCTTCTTTATTTGTTTCAGCAAATAATGGTATTTAAGCCTGAAGTCAAAGCCACCTCTTGAAGATTTACCTATTTTTCTTTGGGTAACTCCCATTTATATGTTGGAGCGAGAGTGCTCTCTCTCCTTTGTTGAGATTTGATATTAAAGGCTATGATGGCTCACAACTGTAATCCCAGCAATTTGGGAGGCAGAGGCAGGAGGACTGCTAGAGCCCAGGAGTTTGAGACTAGCCTGGGTAATGTAGTGTGACCTCTATTTTCAAAAAATAAAAATGAAAAATTAGCCATGTGTGGTGGTGCATGCCTGTAGTCCCAGCTACTTGGGAGGCTGCGGTGGGATGATTGCTTGAGCTGAGGGGATCAAGGATATAGTGAGCTATGATTGTGCCACTGCACTTCAGCTTGGGACAACAGAGTGAGACCTTGTCTCAAAAAAGACAAAAAAGGAGAGATTCAGTAACAAAAGAGAGAATCTAAGAAATGAACAATAGACTAATTAACAGGAGAAGAGGCATATAAATTTATTACATGCAGGAAGCATTACAGGAAAGCGAGTAACGAATAACCCAATGAGATTTAGAAGCTTAAACACTCTCCTTCACAGGGGAGAGGGAAGTGGGGGATATAGGCAGTTTTAGAGGAAGAACACATAATTTTAGGGGAGAAGAATGGGGCAGAATAGTTAATAGCCTGAGACATCGTTCTCCTGGGGCTCTGGGTGTGGTGTCAACTCTAGTCTTCTTTTCTTGGAGGTTAATCTTCCCTGCTTGGTGAGATTACAGGGAGGAGACTCAACACAATTACATTCCTTCTGTGGGAGCTTCCCTTAGTCAGAGAAGGGAACTTCAGAGAAAGCCCCTCCCTGTGCTTCAGCAGAGACATAGGGGCAAGGTTGGCAAGGGGAGGAGAAGGGTCAGAGAGATCTTGGTTCTGAAGTTGCTTCTTTAGTTCAAAATACTCAGCATGTCAAAGCACCACACTTTGGTGTATCGTTTTCTGAGCCTCAACATATACATGAAGCATATGCATGTTAAACTAATGTTTGCTCTTCTTTGTTAATCTGTTATTATAGTCATCTGTCCCAACTACAAACTAAAAAAAGTAAAGAGAAAATTATTTTTCCTCCCCTATGTAAACTAAAAATAAAATCCTAAGCCTCTACTGACTGAGCAGACCTCCTTGTGGCCAAAGGGACCCCAGAAAAACCTTGAAACTCAGTTCCCGGCTATGCTAGGACAGAAGGTCAGACACATTTCATTTTACTCACTCCCTTTTGCAGTTTTGACACAACAACTGTCAGCATTAATGTTAAAATACAGACCATAAGACTGACAGAACAGACTCTATGGCAATAAGAAACCAAATTATAAACAGGACCTAAGGCCATGCTAGGCAAGTGTTACATCACGCACTCCTGCACTTAAGACTAAACTATGTTTTAACTGCCACAAAGTTTTTCTTGTTCTGCAGCAACTAAACAAACACAGGCCTTAAATAAGCCATATTAAAACAGTAACAACTCCTCCGGGCCATAGATGCTGACTAACTGAATCCCTATTCCAGGAGCCATAACTACAGATTTGACTGGACAAGAGACTAATTTCAATAACATTTTCCCAGTAAAAAGACCTCTGACCATGGACTGGCTCTGTCTGGTTTACAGACACTCTGCCCTTCTGTGCCTTTGGTCCTGACATATGCCTATTGAACAAACATTCCTGTAACATATGACCCATGGTCTTTTTTCTTTTTCTGGGCACAGAGGCACACACTTTGAAGGAGGAGGTGTTGAGGTTGGAGCTTTTCCCAACCTATTTAGCATAAAGTAAACCTATTCAGCCTACCCCAACCCCTCCTCCATCAAAGTGCCTGTCTCCAGTCTTACTTAACTGCAGGCTGTGCTTCCCAGCTTGCAGGATGGCCACTTTGCAGGCTGTAACCCTTTATAAGATCTCCTCCCTCAATAGCATGTAGTTTATTTTTTGAAATTTCTAGTTTCTTTTCTCTTTTTTTTTTTTTTCCTTTTTTGAGACAGAGTCTCGTCGTGTTGCCCAGGTTAGAGTGCAGTGGTGCAAACACGAGTCACTTCAGCCTTGACCTCCTAGGCTCAAGTGATCCTCCTGCCCCCGCCTCCTGACTAGCTGGGACCACAGGCACTCACCATCACACCTGGCTAATTATTTTTGTGTTTTTTTTTTTAAATATAAAAATGGGTCTTATCATGCTGGTTTGAACTCCTGGACTCAAGCAATCCTTCCACCTTGGACTCCCAAAATCCTGGAATTACAGGCATGAGCCACCAAGCCCAGCCTGATATTTCAAGTGTCTATTGCTTACATTTTAACCAAATGTGATTGACAGTATAAAACATAACATGCTCATTTCAAAAACGTGACATTGGGTTTTTATGATGAATAGGCACATTTCCTCTCCGAGGAAAAAGTCATTATTCAAATTCTCTAATAGCTTTCTCCAAAAAATTTGAGTCTTCATTTTGAGAAAGTGATTTTAAAATCAAGGAAATCAAAAATTCTTTATATGTTTTCAAGGGTATTATCTTAATTTTGCTTTAGTGAATGACAAAAATGTAAAAATGTATGAACAAAAATTGCTGTCTAAATAGTATAATAAGAACAATAGTTTTTTTTTAATATACACGCACAATGGCAATGCAATTGAACGAGAACTATAATGATCCCTTTTCTAAAGATAAGGAAACAGATTTAGAGTAATAGTTTGCCCAACTTACTTGATCATTTAATGGTGTTATCTTTCTCATGTGACAGCCACTTCAAACTTCTTCCTCTTCAACGCTCTACTTTCTTCTTTCAGTTACAACTCTTTACACCTGTTGTTACAACTCAGGCTACCTTGATTGTTGTTTCCTTCTTCCTTTCCTTCCTTTCTTTTCTTTTTCTTTTTTCTTTTCCTTTCCCTCCCTCCCTCCCACCCTCCATTCCTTCCTTCCTTCCTTCCTTCCTTCCTTCCTTCCTTCCTTCCTTCCTTCCTTCCTTCTTTCCCTATTTCTTTCTTTTTTGGAGACAGTCTTGCTCTGTTTTCCAGGCTGGGGTGCAGTGGCACAATCTCAGATCACTCTAACCGCTGCCTCCAGGGTTCAAGCAATTCTCCTGCTTCAGCCTCTGGAGTAGCTGGGATTACAGACACCTGCCACCATGCCCAGCTTTTTCTTTTTCCTTTCTTTTTTTTCTTTCTTTTTTTTTTTTTTTTTTTTGTATTTTTGGTAGTGATGGGTTTCAACATGTTGGCCAGGCTGGTCTCAAACTCCTGACCTCAAATGATCTGCCTGCCTTCAGCTCCCAAAGTGCTTGGATTATAGATTTGAGCCCCTACACCCAGCCTTGCATTTCTTATTTAAAAGAAGAAAAAAGTGTCTGTGGGTTTTCTGAACAGAGTCTTATGATTCCAATGTCGGAAATTCTATCTATGAAAACAATAGGAATGCAAACATTCCGTATCTACAGCAACATGACTTCTGGTTACAAGGAAGTGGGCTAAAATGTAGCCTGTTTAATGCTTAATTATAACCATATTTCTGCCCAGAGCCCAGCATGTAATTCTTGCTAACCCTGTGAGGATGGTTACAATTACAGTTCAGAAAGGTGAGGCCTGAGGAGTACACCCAGGAGTGATTGA
This sequence comes from Cacajao melanocephalus, assembly GCA_963573385.1. Classification (NCBI taxonomy): domain Eukaryota; kingdom Metazoa; phylum Chordata; class Mammalia; order Primates; family Pitheciidae; genus Cacajao; species Cacajao melanocephalus. Next base: position 31,388 of record CAUYLG010044767.1, read on the forward strand.
GATCAACAATTCATCTAGGTCACTCTGAATTAGAGGCAAGAAGCCACTATCAATTCTGCCACAATTGCTTCTTGAAATGATGAGTGGAATCCAGTCCTCACCTCCGCTGCACCTGCTTCTGGACACCCACAAGGCTATAGACTGGACATTGCTGCAGAAAAACCCATGTCTCCATTACCTTGCTTGAGAGCAGAAACTGTCTAAAGCAGCAGGAAGATGAACTCCATATCATTTTTAAATTTCACAAGGTGTATTTCATAGGCAGAGCATAATTCACATACAAAGGTCTACATGTAAAGAAGCCTGTTAAGTTTCTTCCACTGCAATTCAGGGTGCCAATAAGAGGTTGCAGAGATGGATAGATGTGGATTGCTAGCTGCTCATAGTCAGCAAGCCCCCTTTGTAGGAGGTTACATTTTAGTGGATGATCCAAACACATATATACATATAAAATTACAAATAATAGTTAAGCGCTGTAAAAGTAAACAAAGTTTCTTGACAGAGAATGCTAGATAGGGCAGACCTAACTTACCTGGGAAGAAAGGATGGTTTTAAAAATGCTCTTTGAGCTTTGGTCGTTGTGGTTGAGACCTGAAGGATGCATGAGGATTTGTGAGGGTGAGAGTGGAGAGTTACAGGCAGAGAGAACAGCAAGTTCAAAGGCTCTGAGACATGTGAATAGGTGAGGCATTCAAGAAAAGAAGTGAAGTCCAGTGCACCTGGAGGAGAAAAAACGTACGGGTGAGATGAAGAGAAGGCAAAGGCCAGGTCCTGCAGGCCATGTAGGCTCTTTTAGGAATTTTGTCATGTCTAAGTTCAATGAGAATTCTTCTAAAGAAGTTTGAACAGGGTAGCGACATGATCCGATTCACATTTTAAAAATGATTATTCTCATTGCTGTATAAAGAGTAGATTGAAGGGAGTAAAAGTGGAAAGACCAGTTAGGAGTCTGCTGCTAAGAACTGGGCAAGAGACAGTGATTTAAAGTACTTGTGAAATATCTTATTGGAAGTATCACATATGTAGGAGGAGTTAAAATTTAAAAGCGTAGTTGAGGTCTGGAGAGAAGATTAAATTTGATACAAATGGGCCAATAGACAGTAATGAAAACCAAGAAAATGAATGAGCTCAGGTAGGAAGGAAAAAGAAAGAGGACCTGGAACTAAGTACTGAGAATTTCCTGTATTTTGAAATTGTCAGGGTTGTGGGTTTTGACAGTCAAAATTTTTCAAAACAAAATAGGCTTTTACCTGTTTATTCCAAGAAATTATATGTCCCAATAGTCGTGTGCTCCAAAGTAATGATGATTTGTTAAAGAATAAAACAAAAAAAGTCTCACGCACATATCTTTTTTAGTTAATTTATATTTCTATGTGTTTTGACTAAGCTATATAGCATCCCCCGCCTCCCCCGGGCTTCTGTGAAGACCTGCAGAATGGATATTTGCCCATTCATTTTAACTAAATGACTTTTCCAAATAATTTTTACCAGTGTCAGGGTAAAGTTGTGTTCTCTAAACCTGCAAGGCCTTGAATTTACAGACTCTGTCAAAATGAGATTCTTTCACTTGTATTTGAAATTCAGCCAACTCTTCCTTGAGCTCATTTCTTTCTTGTAACACTTGATAAACACATCCCCCTAACCATCAACATTCACTGTTAATGTTCTGTTTTCCTACCTCTTTCTCTAGAGCTACAATTTCATTATGTATATCAGTTTCCTCTAAGGTAACCACAAGTGACACTCTTTCTTCCCCTGACAGTATAAGAGAGATACCACTTCTACAATCATTTCATTGGCTAGAGTAAGTCATACCTGCCCAACTCCAGGGAAGCTGAGAAATGTTGAGGAGCTTATAGAATGTTTGCAGATTCATCCATACCTGTCACACCTTTCATCTATTCTAACTAAGAAAATAAAATGCCATGGGCATAATTACATCCTCCTCAATATTAATTTTCAGATTCTTATGTTCTATTTATTATTAGTTATGATTATATGCTACTACCCCCTTTAATTTTTTGGAGAACAAGAATAACAAATGCATGTCTCCTTATTTTGGAGAACAAGGATAGCAAATGCAGGTCTACTCTGAATTTCTTTTTATAGTAGACCTGGCAGTGAGAAAGGATTTGAATTAATTAATAACTAGTTAATTACAATTAATTGATTTTAAAATTAATGACTTAATTTCAAAGGAAAGAAAGAACAAGGAAACATATATAGTCCCTTAATAGGCAAAATGTATTTTCCTGAAAGGAAATGAAAAATACATATTTCTTCCCCATTTTCCTGTGTGGTTGATTGTTGTTCAAAATAGTCACCATCTTTCCCTCACTTCCATGGGCGATGGTCCCCCTTTCTTTTGATTCTAGGTTTGGCTCTTCTTTGCTTTTACCAATAGGATAGCAGACCTGACTCAAGCCAAGGCTCAAAAAACATTTGTGAGATTGGGTTTGAATTCTTGTGTCAAATATTTATTAGTGCATGCACTGATATTTTGCTATATTTAGTTATGCATTACTTTTTGAATCACATTGATTTGTATACTCCAAAACTCTATCCAAGTAGATGGAGTGTGACTTTTCCATTACTGATCAAGACAGTGCATGAAATGTGACTTTCAGCGAATTAATTCCCTCCAAATATCAGGTTCCCCATTAGGTAAGTTCTCAAATAAGAGACATGGGGATCAGGAAAACATGAACCCAGCTTTCAAACTTATTCAAAGATGAGTTACTTATATCAATGTACACAATTTTTTTCACTATCATAAAAAAATTTTTTTCTACCACCTAACGTGTAAGCTTAAATTTTGCTTTCTGTGTGGTTTAAAACCCTAGATAGAAGAAAACTTAATGCAAAATAAACTTCTAAACACAAATTAAATTTCATTCTCACTTCCTAATTGTTACAAACTCTGGTTAGCTAATCATTTGTCTCATAACTTGGCTCCTTTAAAAATCTTGCTAACTCTAGCCTCACAGGTATTTTTCAAAGGCTACAGTCCATTTTACACTGTTCTTTAAAGAGGTGAAAAGCTTTCTCAGTTCATCCTAGCTACTCTGAGCACTGTAAGACCTCTTTTCCCAGGGGACAAACTTCTAAATTTCTACCAATCTAGGTCAAGCCAGGCCCATTATTCTCTGTCTGCCTACTGGGCATTTATTTTTCTCTACAGAGAAGGGTCAGATGTTCTCTGACTGCGGCATACTTGTTGTTCATTTTCATTGTTAAACTAAATCTGTTGAAACAACGTAGAACAGATAATGGTCTCCTCTCACCGTAGAATGGAATCTAAGAAAGTGTTGGCAGCAGTCACTGAAGGTGTTACACCCAGTTTGCCTGGACACTTGCCTCTCCTGAATATACTGATGGCTTCTTACTGCAAATATCTGCAGTTCTCTCCCTGGGGCTTTCTGTGGTTGCAGGAGCATGCGTAGCTGGGTATGGGTCAGGCAGGATTGGGGAAGGGGTAATAGCCCCTGGGAGCACTTGTCGGCAAGGATGTTTAGGAGTTGATAGATGAATAGCATAGCTTTTTCCCCCTTCTGGTGGGACAACTCTGAGACAAGTTCTGTTCTGTCTTTTCACCAGGAACTCACAGTCATAACTTGTTCATTAAGGCACCTGGTATTGCCTCCTTCTCTTACCTATGTTATGTCCCTACAACCTCACAAATGCTTTTTGCAATCACCTTCCAAATAGATTACTTATACTCAAATCCTTGTTGCAAGGTCTGCATCTGGAGGAACCCAGTATTAGATAGTGCATACGTTTTTTTAAAAGAAAAATGAAAAAAGAAGAAAGGAAGGGAGGGAGAGAGGGAAGGTGAAAGAGAATGAATTAACTTGAGTAAATTAATTACTTAGGAAAAAAATTCAGTGCACTAAAATCAATTACCTAATTCTTATACACACACACACACACACGTTATATATAAAATTATGAAAATTGATGTTGCTTCCAAAAATAACACATCTGAAGATAAATACTGTAATCTTTTGGCTTTTGCATCTCTTAGGGATGAAGCACAGTAAAACACACACACATACACACACACACACACACACACACACACACACACACTCTCTCACAGGCTTTGGAATCCTAGTTTCATGACCCTGCCTCGTTTACCAGTTGTGTGGCCTGGGCATGTAGGCAGCCTCCTCACCTGTTAAATGAAGATTGTAATGGTAAGCTCTTCAGGGTTGCTTTGAGGATTAACTGAGATAATTTACGTAAAGAAAAATAAGGGCTGAGAGTTGGCTATGGCTACACTGATGTGATATGATAGTCATTGATTCCCTTCCTGTTAGTTTAATTTGTTGTATTCTATTTGTGTTCTGGTTTGGACTCCTTTTTGAAAGTTGATGAGTCTAAGACAAAAACTCTATCAATGACTAGACTATCAGGCCTTCAGAGATGACATTTAACTGAAGATATTTTCAGAAATATTAGGATTGCATCTTTATTTATTTTGTTTGTTTTTTAATGCATTTATTCTCTAGTCTTTCTTTCCTTCTTTATTTTTATTGTACTTTAGGATGTGGGGTACATGTGCACATCCTGCGTCCTGCAGGATTGTTGCATAGGTACATACATACCATGGTGGTTTGCTGTCTCCATCACCCCGTCACCTACATCAGTCATTTCTCCCAGTGTTATCACTCCCCAACCTCCCCTTCCCTTGCTGTCACTTCCCTCCACCCCTGCACCTACCCCAGTGAGTGTTGCCCTTCCCTGTGCCCAAGTGTTCTCATTGTTCATCACCTGCCTATGAGTGAAAACATGTGGTGTTTAGTTTTCTGTTCTTGTGTCAGTTTGCTGAGAATGATGGTTTCTAGATCCATCCATGTCTCTACAAAGGACACAGACTCATCATTTTCTATGGCTGCATAGCATTCCATGGTGTATATGTGCCATATTTTCTTTGTCCAGTCTATCATTGATGGGCATTTGGGTTGGTTCCAGGTCTATGCCATCATAAACAGTGCCACAATGAACATACGTGTGCATGTGTCTTTATAATAGAATGATTTATAATCCTTTGGATATATACCCAGTAATGGGATTACTGGGTCAAATGGTATTTCTATTTCTAGATCCTTGAGGAATTGTTACATTGTCTTCCACTATGGCTGAACTAATTTACACTCCCACCAACAATGTAAAACTGCTCCTATTTCTCCACATCCTCTCCAGCATCTGTTGTCTCCAGATTTTTTGATGATCGCCATTCTAAATGGCGTGAGATGGTATCTCAATGTGGTTTTGATTTGCATTTCTCTAATGACCAATGATGATGAGCACTTTTTCATGTTTGTTGGCTGCATAAATGTCCTCTTTTGAAAAGTGTCTGTTCATCTCCTTCGTCCACTTTTGAATGGGTTTGTTTGTTTGTTTTTTTGTTCGTTTTTCTTGTAAATCTGCTTTAGTTCTTTGTAGATTCTGGAAATCAGCCCTTTGTCAGATGGGTAGATTTCAAAAATTTTTTCCCTTTCTGTTTGCTGCAGGTTCACTCCAATGATTGTTTCTTTTGCTGTGCAGAACTCTTAAGTTTAATTAGATTCCATTTATCTATTTTGGCTTTTGTTGTCATTGCTTTTGGTGTTTTAGTCATGAAGTCCTTGCCTATGCCTATGTCCTGAATAGTGTTGCCTAAGTTTTGTGTCTTTATTTCTTAGAAATTTTTTCTTAATACTTGAGAGTTACAGAAATTTATCAGATTTATTAGAAATTTTTAATTTGCTTAATAGCTAAATTGTCTTTAGTAATAAAATTATAAAGTATTTTATAAAGACTCTGTACTTTTCCTATATCCTTAGTGTATGTGACATTATTGTCAAAATTAATAATTTTAAAGATACAGACCAAAAACTTAATTTTAAAGAATAAACGATAAAACATGAATCTATGTAACAGCATGATTTGCAGAGAAGATTTTAGACACAGTATTTTGGCTATAATAAGAAATCTTACATCAATTCCAAAGTTTTATATAGATTTAAAAGTTGAAAATATTGCATCAACTTCTTTGGAGCTAACCATACTAAAATTATTAATTGACAATTAAATAAAAATTGATTGATTTCTTCTTAGGACTGGTAAGTGTGTGTTAAATGCTATAGAGCACTACATAAAATCTTTTTTACTGATGCACTTTGTAGGTTGCTCTACACGTTGCTGTGAGTGGGTCATGAGAGACAGAAGGATTTTATTGCCCCTATTTTACAGATACGGAAATTCAAGCTTATGGAGAGTAAGTGACTTACCCAAGATCTCAAAGCTAAGCAATTTCAGAGCCAGGAAGTTGAGGCTTCAATCTTAAATATTTTCACTGTTATCATGACATTTTCCTATTTTTTCAACTCAACATAAGTCATCTCCTCTGAAATACACTTACGAAGAAGAAATTCCCTTCAAAGCTAACATTTCCTTACCAAGTTTTTTTATTGAAATGAAGTAAGAAATCAAAATATGAAGAGCTGAGTTTCAGTATCTGATGGAAACAGCCAGTTTTATTTCACGGATATTAAAAATGCTTGCTTTAAGACCAAAATGGTGAAAAGGTAGAAGGGCCTGGGGGCTCAGTGGTGGTGGTTGCTCACTGACAGCTTTAGCTTCACCATTCCCAATTTTACACTCACAGCATCTCGAGCCTGATTAACTTTTGCCCAGAATAAGATTTCTTATCTCACCATTTTTGCCTGTGAAAACTCTGCAGTGTGAAAATGCACAAAACTTTTGAAATTACCATAAACAACTCAAATGATTTTAGATGTTTTCTACTTGGTCACACACACCTCCTCTCATGTCTCCAGAAACCCTAATGCTGGTCTTTTTTAAAAAAAAAAAATATATATATTGTACATTGATCTCAATTCATGATCTAAGTTTTAGCACAGAAATTGCTGCTGAACAGTTTTCAGATTCATTCCTAATGCTTCACCTAATGTGGAAAGGAACAAGTAAAAGTAAAGTGTACATAACAGTATCACTGAGAAAGAGAACAAGAAACAGACTCTTGTCAAGGGCTCCAGATTAGGGCTACATCCTGTGCAAAGTGAGAGCATAGTGAAGACTCTCTTATCCAGAGATCTGTCTGGTGCTCATCAGGTGGTGTTACTTGATCACAGCGGGATAAAAACGCACACCCAGGGCAAATCTGTAAACACCAGCTTAATCTGCATGGGAAGAGTCACTGTCATCTCCTCTGACAGAAAGAGCCCCCAGGACACGTTCCAGCAGTGATAGTCACCTCAGTGTCTTAAAAAATCTTGCCAGATGTATTACAGAATGATTAGAAATGTTAGAAAGCTGTATTGGGAGAAAAGGAATGAGTATTTTCTCAGAATTTTGCTTCTTTAAAGGTAATATAAATCCTCACTTTACATTGTGATTAAAATAAAAGCTGCATTGCTTCAGCAGCTGTGGTGTCTTCAACATTGCTATACAACAGCATCATTTTTTTGTACTATTACCTATTCAAGCAATCTAACCATACAGTCAGCACCATCCTTTCTAGTAAAATAGGTTAAAGATGAGCATTCCAATATTGAACTTAGGTTCTTATTGTGTGTCAGTACAAAAATCACAACGTTATTGGAGTAATATTTAGAGAAAGATAAATCTGAGCAGACTTGTAGATATCTAAGGGGGAAAACTCAAAGATATTGAAGATATTGGTAAAAATTAAACTGTAATAAGTGCAATGATATACAATTAACTCACAAAGTAAAATTTTTTCCAAGTCTTGAAAGGTTTGCACATGAATTTTCATAATACTAAATTTAATGAGGGACAAACAAACAGTCGTTCCCCACTCCATCCCTCTGACAGACACACACAGGGAAATGAAGGGAATCCTGGCTGCTGAAGGATTTTTTCTGTGTGAAATAAGAATTCTTGCCATTTAGAAGTAGTGGTGGTGGTGGAGTAGTCAAGAACACCTCTGAGAAGCTGATGAATGTTACAAACTTTATTTTCAGAAGAAAAATAATACATAGAAAATTTGATATTCCATTTCAAAGGATTCATCAACTCCCTAAAATCCTACTATCCTAGGCTAAGAACCCCTAATGCAACACATTCAAGTGAATGATTGGTTCTGACTATGGCCAAAGTAATATGGAGGGATGGGCTATTCCCACAGTCATTCTGAGCTGTCATCACAGCTGGAATCTGCAGACTTTAAATTTCCTCTTAATGTCTTGCCCAAGTTCACCTGAGAATTGCTTAACTTTCTGCTTTACTTTCATTTACTTCAACATCCTGGATAATTCCTGTGTAAACATGTTTGACTATACATACATGGAGAGAAACATTGGAAACATTAACTGTTAAAAAAAATGGTTTACATTAGTTACTTCCGTATATGTTCATTTGAATAAGGTGAAGCATCAAGAAAACTAGTTACCAGGAGCCTTATTTATCCAAGATGAATACCTAGAGATATTCTTTGGTATTAGTGTCAGCGTTTGCAAGAAAAAATTATCCCATTAAAATAGCCCTCATGAATAATTCAGAAAGTTCAATTTAATGGAGGAAGGGGGAGACAGAAACAGGTTATCAAATTTGTTGGAAACCCATGTTGCTGCACAGCATTTTTTTATGAGCAGTTATAATGCAGGTTATTCTTTGTTCTGTATCTACATGAAGAAGTAGATCTCAACATTTAAACATCATTGCCTTTAATTTTTTGCTTTGTAGCTATTAATGCATTTTTTCAAATAATATTTCTCAAAAAATATGTGTTGAATTGTGGAATCTCCTTTTTTTTTGTTTTTATGGTTGATAAGAAATGTTTGCCAGTGTTGAAATAGTAGCAGACTTAAAAGGAAACAACTGGAATTACAAACTTTCTGTGTGGTAAAGATGATCAGGAAGGCGAGTGTAGTGGACTGGTTATTTATCTTCTGTATTAATCAGGATTCAGTAAAAACAAACTCAGAAGCCACTTTAGAAATGCCAGTTATGAAGGATTTAGAATAGAGAATTGAGCTTACACAACCTCAAGAAAGGCTGGAGAAGCAACGTTTGGGGAAGGGAAAGAGACAGATTAAGGACAAAGAAGAACAGCAATGGGGTTTGGTAGTTTACCAAGCTCAAAGACTTTCTCTTCTTGATCAGGTTCAGTGACTACTATCCCATATGCAGAGAAGCCTGATGCATGCAGGATGTTTCAGATTTGAAACTTAATAGCCAATTTTTTTTTAAGTTTCCCTATTAATCAACAAGTGCCTTTCCTAACAACAAGTAAATAATAGCATGGTATTATTTACTTTGAAAAAAAAGGAAAGATATAATATTCTCTGCTTTTCTGTGGTTTCAGTACCCACTATATTAATCATCTACTTGTGTTTTGTAAAGATAAAACTATAAATGTTAATAATAATGAATCAAATAGCCACTAAGTTATATAAAACTGATCATTGCAGTTACCTCCTCTTTTCTTTGATTATCATCATCATCACTAGGACAAAGACACTAAGACTTCAGAGTGTGAGGAAATTGTGTCACCTGAAGTGGCAGAGAGGGCTTTGTGTGAGAGATGGCATTTCATCCAGTCTTGCTAGGAGTTTATTAGATAATAGGCATAGGAGAAGTGAAGGTGGCAGAACTATTTGTTTGTTTTTGTTTTTCAGACAGGGTCTAGCTCTGTCACCCAGGCTGGAGTGCAGTGGTGTGATCTTGTCTCATTGCAGCTTCGACCTCCCAGGCTTAAGTGATCCTCCCACCTCAACCTCTCTTATTTCCTTGAGCAGTGGTTTGTAGTTCCCCTTGAAGAGGTCCTTCGCATCTCTTGTTAGTTGTATTCCTAGGTATTTCATTCTCTTTGTAGCAATTTTGAATAGGAGTTCATTCATGATTTGGCTCTCTGTTTGTCTGTTATTGGTGTATAGGAATGCCTGTGATTTTTGCACATTGATTTTGTACCTGAGACTTTGCTGAAGTTGTTTATCATCTTAAGGAGATTTTGGGCTGAGATCATGGGGTCTTCTAAATATGCAATCATGTCATCTGCAAATAGAGACAATTTGACTTCCTCTTTTCCTAATTGAATACACTTTATTTCTTTTTCTTGCCTGATTGCTCTGGCTAGAACTTCCAATACTATGTTGAATAGGAGTGATGAGAGAGGTCATCCTTGTCTAGTGTGAGTTTTCAAAGGGAATGCCTCCAGTTTTTGGCCATTCAGTATGATACGTAACATAAATGAAGATAACAACCCTGGGAGTTCTAACCCAGGCCCAAGGTCCAGCCCATCAACCTGTAGGCTACCTAAGCAAAGAACTTGATTTAGTAGCTAAATGGTATCTGACCTGCTTCCAGGCAGTTGCAGCAGTAGCCTTGCCGGTATCAAAGGTTACTAAATTAACCGTGGGTAATAACATAACTGTTTATACCCCACATAATGTAGCAGGACTGCTGTATTCTCAGGGGAGTCTCTGGTTGATGGACAACCACATACCTGAATATTAAGCTCTGTTATCAGAGGAATATGCAGTCTAGTTAAAAACCTGTCCCTTCCTAAACCCAGCCACCTACCTCCCAGAGGAAGCTGTGGAGCTTGAACATGACTGCAAATAGATAGTAATGCAAAGGTATGTGGTCAGAGAGTACTTCAAACTAACCCCCTTAGAGAACCCATCCTGGACTCTCTTTATGAAGTTCTTTTGTAGAAGAAGAGATTCATAAAGCAAGGTATGCAATAATCCCCCTGAATGACATTACTGAGAGCACACCTCTCTCCTCAGGCACAAGTGCTCAACTAGCTGAGCTAATTGTCCTCACTAGCGTGCTTGAATTAAGCAAAGGGAAAGCAGTTAACATTTATCCCATTTCTAAGTATGCTTTCCTAGTCGAAGCTATTGCCACTATCTGGAAAGAGACTTTGTCACAGCTGATGAGTTGTCCATTAAATACCATCAGGAAATTAACAGACTATTATCCTCAGTTTTCTTTCCATGGGAAGTGACAGTAATATATTGTAAAGGCCACCCAAAGGGAATGGATGAAATAGCCAAGGGAAACAAGTTGGCAGACCAAGCAGCTCAACTGGCAGTGAGAGGGCCCCAGGTTTCTGATTCACTTGAGGCCCCAAGGTTTCTGATCCACTTAAGGCCCCTACAGTCTGGGAGGCTGCATAAGAGAAATAAAACCTCTACATTTTCCTGTGGAAATAGAATGGGCCACCTCTCAGGGATATACCTTTCAGCCCTCAGGATGGCTACAATTGAAAGATGGCAAGCTTCATCCACCAGCTTCCAGTCACTGGAAAGAAAGTTCTTAAAATCTTTCACCAAGCCTTCCACCTAGGTAAGGATAAAGCCTATCAAATGGCCCAAAGGTTGTTCTCAGGTAAAAATCTGTTAAAGAGTCAAACAGGTCATTAATGCTTGTGAGACTTGCCTTAAAAATAAACTTCTCAGTCAATGACTTTTCTTCACTGGAACCCAAACAACAGAAGGCTACCTGGGGGAAGACTGGCAGATGTATTTCACCCATATGCCAATGATAAGGGACATCCAGTATCTCCTGGTATTACCCTGGTTTAAGTTCACTCTCTGGGTCAAAGCATTTCCATGTTGAACAAAGAAAGCCTCTTAGGTGATAAAAAGTACTAATTAATGAGATAATTCCTCACTTTGGACTTCCTAACCTTCAGAGTGATACTAGCCTTTCATTCAAGGCAGCTGTCACTCGGGGGGGTCTCAAAGACACTAGGCATACAATACAATCTTCATTGTGTTTGGAGACCACAATCCTCAGGAAAGGTAGAAAAGACAAATGATATTCTCAAAAGACAACTAAGAAAACTGTCTCAAAAGATTCATGTCTCCTGGATTATCCTTCTTCTTATGGTCCTACTATATGTTATAAACACCCCTTCAAAGCTGGGTTTAAGTCCTTTCAAAATGATGTATGGACAGCATTTTATCACCAATGATTTTTTGCTAGACCAAGAAACCACTAATGTGATTAAACATGTAACTTATTTGGCCCATTTCCAACAGGAACTAAAACAACTGTGTGGCCCAACCCCATGAACTAGGGCCACCTCTATTCAAATCAGGGGACTCAGTACTGATAAAGGCTCTTCCTTCTCTTTCTTCCTCCTCTTTCTTCCTCTCTAGGCCTGGATTGAGAGAAACCTTACACTGTACTTCTTTCCATTCCTCTGGCAGTAAAGGTCACTAGAGTTGATTCTTGAATTCATTACAGTCACATACAGGCCTGAGAAACTGATGGAATTACCTCTGTTAATCCAGAAGAGCACCCAAAGCACCATGTGAAGAAATTGGAGACCTCAAGCTAAAAATCACAAAAAGTAAGTGTCAATAATTAATCTTCCATGGATATTCTCTTTATAGTCTTGCTTATCCTTGCTGTTCTTGCCTTCAATCTGTTCCTCACAATAAGGCATGTTTGCCAAGGACCCCTGATCATGAACACCCATGAGATTGTCTACTCCCCTAAACACATATCTTTTTTCTAAAGTTTAACTGCCCTCTCCCATATAAGACTTAATTTCTTCTACCAAGTTGAAACAGTGCTGGCCACAACATTGTTTTCAGAATGATTAGTCTATTTTGCTTTTTACTTCTGTTATCTTTGACAGCAGGTTTTTTCCCATTAGTTCCTCTTTGTATAATGTCGTAGTTGGTCCATGCACATTTAACCTACTTGTAAAATTTGTTTTTTCTTGCCTAGAGACCATCAAATTCCAAATGGTCATGTAAATGGAGCCTCAGACAATGGCTCCCTTTTACTAGTGACCCTTAGGTCCCTGGGAGGAATCTGACTGCCATTTTTCTAAAACGAAGTCTCTTGGCAGCATTAAGCAGTTAGAGCAGTCACCATCCCTAGCCTAACAGCATTTGCTGTACCTCTTCAGAGAGGGATTGATAGTGAAAGGAGGCAGACAGATTCCTAGGCAGATAGGGACAGTTTCTTGGTGAAACCTGACCTTCAAGCCAGAGACAGCCTGAAGTCTGAAAACAGAGCTGCCATTTCCAGGTGGAGTCCACAACCAGAATGAGAACTTCCTTGATGCCTTTTACTCAATCAAATGATGCTTTTTTCTCAGGCCCATGCATGGACCAATTAGCACATACTGTCCCATTCTGGGCCCATAAAAAAACCCAGATTCAGTCTCACCCACTTTTGGGCCCCTTCTCACATGGAGAGCTACCCATTTAGGTCCCCTCTCATGCAGAGAACTTTTCTGTCACTCAATAAAATTCTTCTCTGTCTTGCTTACTCTCTGGTGTCTGCGTACCTCATTCTTCTTGGTCACAGGACAAGAATTGAGAACCCACTGAACAGTGTTGCAAAGAGATCTTAACATGCACTCTTGCTCATCAAGCTATGGGAGTGAAAACAACTGTTGGATGGTAGGAATGAATAAGCTGTAACATGCCCCTGTGCACCAAGCTGCAGGCAGCAGAGAGAGTTGTAACACATTGCTGTCTGCCAACTGTGGGTGGTGGGTAAAGCTGTAACACTCTCCTTTTTGCCTAGCTGTGGGAACAAAAAAGGGAAGGAGTGAGGAACCATTCCCTTATGGCTGACTCACTGAACTGCAAAAGCAGCAACATTTCTTAGAGGCTCAGACCTCAGGACTCCCTGGGTGAGAGGTGTAACATCACTTGGGACCCCGTCATTTCTAGTATCTCTGAGTTTTCAGGTGCCACCATGTTCCCCTCATCTAGACTCTGGTGCCAATGTGAAAGCCACCCACTGCAAGCCTGGTCCAGCCAGAAGCACAGGATGCAGGCCAGGGCATGAGCCCAGTGCAGCCTGCTGCGCTGACTGGGAAGAGCAAGCCTGGTGGTCCAAGTGAGGCTCCAGGCAGAGGTCACTGTGGCCACAGAGATTTCTGGCTGGTGAAGTGGCACCAAAGGTATCCTGTAACACTGGCATTACAGGCATGAGCCACCATGCCTGGCAGAAGGCAGAAGGCAGAAGATGGCAGTTTTTTAGAGAAGCAGAAAAGAGAAAGGTTGTAAGTGGGATTTCCTAGGATGTAGGATCTGAGAAGCAGTTACATGGTCAGGAAGTTTACTATGATATGGTATTGGAATCAACATCTAGAAAAAAGAAGAGAAGGAAACAAAAGTTGGTAGAAGGAGAAGCCAAGCTGAGAGGTAACACAGTCTCACTGGAAGTCTGTGAGATGCACTGTAAATGGAGTACCCCTTTACAGACATCCCAACTGGGCCTAGAAGGCCAGAACTTTATGTCTTCATTTCCATTACTGAATGCAGATTGCCCTGAGAAAGAGGAACAGCTTTGGGCTAGTTTTCTTTCTTCAGCTAAGGCAATCTCTGATTGGGGCTAAGATCTAAGGGCTGTCTGCCAGCAGCACTCACAGCATTTGGGAGAATAAATTCTAGGTTCCCACAAGGTGGCACAACAAGTGTCCATCGCAGGAGAGATGAGATGGCCAAATATTAAGTCATTTCAGGTAGAAAGAACAGTACCTCAGGGCAGAATCAGAAGAAGAAATGAGAGAGACAATGAAAAAGCCAAACCTGTATGTAAAAAGGTATTTGTAGCTACAATTAGGGAAGATATATCTGGGCCAAGTATGAAAGAACATTAAAATTCAGGCAGAGGTTTTTGAAATAATGTAGCCATACACTGAGAGTTCTACCTGGATTTGAAAGAAAAAGCCATGCAGAAAGAGAATATGTATGGCAATGTTGTGTTATGGTTGGATAAAAGAAAAATATCTTGAGTCAAATAGAGTGTGGAAGAAACTGATGGTTACTTTTAGGTATCTTCTCTTTTTTAAACTGGTCCTCTTTATGAATAGAGGCTTTCCATGAAGAGAGAGGTAGTTAATGAGACAGACACATAAGCTAGGCAGTGCTTCAGGGAAAGCTCTTTAAAATGTGACTCACTTGTCCCTCCTTCTTTTTTTCTGCTTGGGGCTCAGAGATGATGACTAGAGTTCCAGGACCCATTTTAGGGTGTGGGGAAAAGAAAACGAAGAACTGCAGAGAGCTAAAAGTGTACACTGTCGAGCCACTGAACTAATGTCAGCTGTCCCCTCCTTCCAGATTTGTCATTACATGTAAAAGATAATAATAAACCCTTAAGTGTTGAAGTCACCATAGTTGGATCTTTAATACCTGCAGTCAAGCACAGTTACTAATGATAGACAGTGGTCTGACAAGAGAGAGGACTTATGATTAACCTATGCCTTTGGGCAAGAGTAAAGAAAACATCTTTGTCCTCAGGGAGCTATAATTGAGTTAGGTAGATAAGACTTCTATCTTGAAACAATAGTGAACGTGATATAATAATATATAATTAAGCCCCTATTTAATTTCACACTACAGAAAATATATCATATAGGAGCTCAAAGAGGAAACTCAGTGAGGTCCTGGTCATTATAGAAGGCTTCATCATGAAGGGCGGACATGAGCTAACCCCTAAGTCATGGGTAGATTTGCATAGAAAAAGAAGATGTCAAGGAATTTATAGAAAGTGAAACCATCAAGTCGAGAATTATGGTGGCATACATTATACAATAGAGTATAATTGATTTTTTTAAGTCAGGAATATAGTTGGGCAGTTCATATAATAGAAGAAATGATAGGAGGCTGACAAGTCGCATAGGAAAGGGTGGATTTAATATGATAGAAAGTAAAAAGCTATGGCAAATGTATGTCATGCAAGTCCCTTTGAAGATTTTGGATATAGCATAAAAGAAATTGGAGAACAGTCTTTTTACATAAAGAGATTAGCCAAGAGATCACAACAGTAACCCAGAAATAAGGAGTCAAGAGTCTGAATCACCCTGTACAAGTGAAAAGGGATGAGAAGGCATGGATCTAAGAGATATTTCAACTAGTGAGTAATCTTTACCAATGCTTAAAAATATGAGATAGGAACCAATCTTGACCAACATCCTACCACAAACTATATTACTGCTTTGAGTAAAAAGTGGTAGTGGCTCTCCATTGACCCTTGAGGATACCATAAGCCTCATGCAGAAACCCCTCCTAATAAGATGATATGCACTTCTAATTGTTTAATATTTCTTTAGGCCCATCCATCAGATTTTCTTGTTTTATTGACATAAAACTGTGATATTCTTGGTAAACAGTTTGCTAATTTTTGTTGTTTCCATTTTTATAACATTGTGGTTAACAGTGTTGGCTTCACAATTGGACCACATGGGTTTGAGTCCTGTATTTTACGATACCAGCTCTGTGACTATGGACAAATTGCTCAAACTCTGTATACCTCAGTTTGCTCACACATAAAATGGAGTAACACTTTTTTTCATTTGAATATTTGATAAGTTAATGCATACAGAGAATTTAAGTTGGGGTGTGGTAGCTGATGCCTGTAATCCTAACCCTTTGGAGGCTGAGGTGGAAGGAACGCTTGAGCCCAGGTAGTCAGGTCTGCCCTGTGTTTGTGCCACTGCACTCCAGCCTGGGCAACAGAGCGACCCTATTTAAAAAACAACACAAAACAAAACAAAAAACAAACTTAAAATGCTCTAGAATATAAATGTTCAACAAATATTAATTATTAGCATTATTCTGAAATTAGCTGGTTCCTATTTGGTTCCATAGGGGAAAAAATGTGTTAATAAATAACACTAGCATGACAAGCTATATGGAATAATATTGTTTACAATAAGAAAAGAGAAAGAAAAAAATTCTCTTCTTTCAAGTCTTTAAAACTTTTTTCTTTCCTTAGCGAGGTGTGGTGCCACATGCCTGCAGACCCAACTACTTGGGAGGCTAAAGTCAGAGGATCACTTGAGCCCTGGAGGTTGAGGCTGCAGTGAGCCAAGATTGTGCCACTGCACTTTAGTCTGGGCAACATAGTGGGATCCTATTTCAAAAAATTAACAAAAAAATAAATAATAAAAACACCCTGTTTTCCACTTCATGCATTTATTTTTCCACATTTAATGGCCTTGTTCTTTCACGGTCATCTCTGTATCCTTGCTTGTGCTGGCCACCTCACAGCCACAAGGGCTGCTTGAGCTGACGACTGCACGGAGGTTCAGGATATCCAACATTGAGGTGTGGGAACATTGAGGGTAAACCTCTCCCAACACCCCTCAACTATCTGTGCCCATTTTCTAGTCACTCATCCTTTCTCAGTCTTGATTTCCCCTTCTGAAAAATGTGGGTCCAAATTCATGCTGAATCTATCTCACTGTCACGAAGTTCAGAGGACAGCAAAATTTGAGTGCTTTACAACGTTTAAAGCGCTCTTCAAATGGACCTTATTTTCATCACTAACATCATTGCCTCCATTGTCCACCCTTCACATACAGCAGAATTTACTTAAAACAAAATCACTTCCATTCGCACAGTTTATCTAACAGAGCCTACTGTGGTGGCCAGGAAATCACTATATGTGTGCAGGAATGTCATCTCAGTCTGAATTCCCTGAGTGCACAGTCATCTGTTCTCTGATGAACTTCTTGGTAGGCTGTGCCTGTCCTTACAGGTATGTTGCTTCTTCAGCATTGGTGGCCTTCTGTTTCAGTCAGACTTTCATGGAAACTTTCCATTTCTTTTTGTTGTTATTTTTTTAAATTTTACTTTAAGTTTGGGGCACATGTAAAGGTTTATTACATAGATAGACATGTGTCGCAGAGGTTTCCTGTAGACATGATTTCATCAACCAGGTATTAAGCCCAATACCCAATAGTTACCTTTTCTGCTCCTCCCCCTCCTGCTACTCTCCCCTGCAAGTAGACCCTAGTGTCTGTTGTTTCCCTCTTTGTGTTACATGAATTCTCATCACTTAGCACTCACTTGTAAATGAGAACATGTGATAACTGGTTTTGTTTCCATTTCATTTTCAGAAAAATTAAATCTCTCCACCAAACACCTGGACAGAAGTTTCTCCAGTACCTTGTACTAGTATGTCGTTTTGAGCAAAAGATCAAAAGATATTTTTCAGATCAGGACACAGACTTCTGGCCTCACTTGGCCCTTGAAAATGCCTGAGGCCTTCTCATTGGCCATGAATCTCGAGGCCAGTTTTTTCATGGGGTCACTAATTCCTATCACGCTTAGGCCTCAAGCTTCTCCAGTAAACTTTCTGCTGACATTTTCTCAACCTCATGCTATTGGATGTTCCCTGATGTGGTAGACTCTTTCTTCTGAACTCTGTGAAATTCCAAATCTGCTCTAAGCAGCTCCTCTGCTTCCCAAGAAGTTCTCTCTACCTTAATTCAACTTGCCTCCCTCCACAGGACTCTACTGCCCCTTGAATGACAATTACATTTGGCTTATTTCTATCTATGAAGAGATTTTTATTGGTTTCAGCTGTGTCACACATTACAGGCTCACATGCCACTTTCTTTGCTTGTATGAAAGTTGTGGTGACTTTTTCTTTGATCTTTCTACTACAAAGACCAATGATTAATTATATCTCTAGACAAGATGGAAAAGTGTAATAATAAGAACATGGGAAAGAGAATTATAATATCAAACTTTTAAGCTTCTATGCTAAATATCTAAGAACAATCAGTACATAATATTTTACTATATAGCAATGGTACTTGATAAAGATTTTTCTCACACATTTTCTCATTCATAAACTCAAAACTGTGAGGAAGAAGGGCAGCTGTTAGTCATTGTTACCATTTTAAAAAGGAAATTGTAACTCAGGATAAGTGACATACCTATGAGAAATAAATCCTCGGTTATGCATTGATCATCTGACACTTGTTCAGTGCCTCTCTGTATAGCTACAGGGTTTTAAAACATTAATTTTAATCATGTACATATTATATGAACATGGGATTTAAAAAATGCAGTTTTAAAAAATGTAGTTTTACCATGTTATTAATTCATTATTTGTACTTTAAGAAAATGATCGTGTACCAACTCTCTCTCATCCTACACTTAAGTAAAATGACCTTTTAAGAATGGCTTTCTGCACAGCCAAGCCTTCTGAGCTGTCAAGCCTAAATGCTTGTTTCCCATTTAACGGAGAGGGCTTGCATGGGTGAAATGGTTTTATCCGAATGTAAACCCTTGCCATCAATAAGTGACTGGCCTGAAGGCACAAAGTGACAGTGTAATACTTTCAAAATTAATTTCCTTAACTGACGTTGCTGGTCTTTGGAGACTGGTGTCCTCTATGGGACATTGCTCCAGAAGCAAAAGTGAACATTTTTCAATATACAATTGTAGCTAGCTTTCTTTAATCTCATGGGGTGAAGTAAATCTGTGTAAATGTTACAGTTCTGTGGCTGAATCGACACAGTCTCAGAGAGGCCTATATTTTGCAAACGTAAAGAAAAAAGAATCAAAAAAATATAGCAGACCATATCACCAATCAGGAGAAGATAAAACTAAGGTAAATCACATTTTTTGAAGGCCCACAAAAAATATTTTGTCCTTATCCTCACAGTTAGCCCTTTGAAGCTGGCTATTATTCTTCCCAATTTTAAGATTATAAACCTGAGGCTCAAGCATTAAATGACTTGAACCAGGACATGGAAATTAAAAATGACAGAATTCTGTTCAACTCTGAATGCTGGGTTTTTCCCACTTTTCTGCATAGTTTCATAAAAAATGTACATAGTAGCATCTCCTACAGAGCCATCATGGGCATCAGGAAGCAAGTATCTCATTTTCTCTGCGTACCATAGAACCAACTCTAATTCCTAATTTTAAACAGCTTTACAAATTGTATTTTAGACCAGTCATTGTTTTTTGTGTGTCTTAAAACACTGATCTATTCTGTCAATGAGCCATATGTACTTTCTTTATTTTTTGCTTATCTTTTTTTTAGAATACACTCTATAAACAACATTCTAATTTAGAAAAGAAAGTCTACCTTGAATTTCTACATGGTACCAATTTATGTTGTAACATTACTGACAGTGTCACTTAATTTGCCTAGTTGCCTATGGTCTAAATGTAGGTAATTTACAAACCTTTAACAATTTTCAGCTTTGCTAAATGGTACAGAGAACTGCAATTACACTTAAAATGCACTGGCGCTCTATATGTCAGTAAAAAGCACCTACAAAGACATAATTATAATGTAATTGCCCACGAGTTCATGAAGTAAACATACATTATTAGAAGGCACTCGTCTGTTCAATTTAAGTAACATTACAGCTAACATATTGCATAAATAGGGAGCCATTTTGTGACTAGTTACTGTAATAACAGGAGTTTAAATTAAAATGTGGTGCCTAAGTATACGTATTCTTAAGATCATTTTGTATAAGTCATTGAATATCCAGTGACTTGCTTTTAACATTTAAAAATTGCATTTTAAATATTAAATTCATTTTATGGAAATATTTACAATAAATATATGTGTCAGATCTGATTGAAAATAAGT
The DNA here is from genome assembly GCA_963573385.1 of Cacajao melanocephalus. Taxonomy (NCBI): domain Eukaryota; kingdom Metazoa; phylum Chordata; class Mammalia; order Primates; family Pitheciidae; genus Cacajao; species Cacajao melanocephalus. Next base: position 51,746 of record CAUYLG010044767.1, read on the forward strand.
GTTACACAAAAGCTTTTTAAAAAAGTTTTAATCCTGGGAAGAGATGCAGATTCATACTTTCCATACATTTAGAAATATGATTCATATATAGGGAGATGGTCAGTTATGACCTTGTGCTGTGCAGAACACACAAATTAGTAACTTGAAATCACAAAAACGTTTTTACACTTTGACTGTCTTATGATACATATATCGCTCCTAGGCTTCATAATTTCATCTAGCATATAAAATATGCATTACTTACACCAAGGGATTTAAGCCATACATTTTTAGAGGAAACACAGTGTTTCAGAAGTCCTAGAACTCAACTTTGGCTTAACATCTTTTTCATGACTCTTTGGCTGGCTGTTCTTGATTTGAAATACTATGGAGGAAATGGATGGTGAAGGTGGGAGCTGGGGAAGGAGAGGACCACAAAACTTGAAGTGTGATATTTTAGTAATATGTGTATTTGTAATTTAGGACTTTTTATCCAGAAGCTACTCAAAGACTTAGCAAACTATTTCTCAATAGTATATTCGGCACACATCTATCTCTGAGTTGAAGATAAGAACAGGTGAGGAAATAAGATGCTTTGTCCAGGTATATAGGATAGTTAGTTTTTAGCCAGAACAAAAGAAAACAAACAAAATAAACTTTGGCAAAGCGATAAAGGCTTTCTAAACAAGTGAGATCTACAGTTTTGCAAGATGAAAGTCTTGTTTCCAAATTTTTCTCCTCCACTTTCATTTTTCTAAAAGATTAAGTCAATTCCTGCGAAACAGCACCAGTCACAAGAAGAACTCTTCCACTTAGGTTAATTAGAGAAAAATAAGCAGATACTTCTATGTAGACACAAGAAATTTTTCTGCAATTTCTCTACTCACTTGTTTTTATTGATATATTGATGATTCTGGCACAATGGTTGAGTCTTATTAACATATGTAGGAATTTGAATATCAGTACTACCTTACATACTAGAGTTTGAACCTGTAGATTTGTGCTAACATATTGTCAGCTTTGCATGGGGCAAAAGTTATTCTTATCTTCAACAAGATTTCATAAAAATAAATATAAACCAGAAGAATTAAAAGAGATATTTAAAAAATAATTCTGGCTAAGAATACAAGAATATAATCTTCCTTGAAATTGTTGTGAATAAATTGTTAGACTTACCTCTTGGTCCAAAGAAACTGTGGAGATTTTGAGAACTTTCTTTCTAACAGTAGGACTGTAGGCAAAAGCTAACATTAAAAGTACCACCTTAAATATACATTTTTCTAGTTTCTTAGTGCTGTATGGTTTAAATAGGAAATTTGAACATTAAGTAACTTCTATAATCTTCCATTTTCTCTCATATTTCTCCAGCACCCTCTTTCCTAGCTGCCAGCCTTTACCTGGATCCAACCCTTTTAATGGTCTATTTCCAGCTGCTGCATTCTGTATTTACATATGGAGAGGTAAGTAGGCCATAATATTCTACCTAGATCAAACTGCTCCTTGGTTTTTTGACTTCTACAGCCAACAGGATCATGCCTAGAGTCATGACCAATGCCCACTAGATGGCTCTGAACATGGCTTATCTCTTGATCTAGGCTACTGGAGTAGTTTAAGCCATAGACAAATTAGTGTACGCTTGGCTTTTTGATAGTCCCATATGCAAACAGTTTGTCTTCTGCTTAGGCATTGGAGTTGTTTCTACTTGGGATGCCTCTGCTTTACAACCATCTTTTTCACGAAGAAGACAGAATGGTAACTCTCCCAGCTTGCCGCCATTTTGCATAATTCCTACAGGCCAAGTATGCACTGGGGAAGGGGAAGGAAGGAAATAAATTTTTCGCTCCTGTAATGCAATTGCAATTTCTTTTTTTTTTCCTAGTTAAAATTGCTTTAGGATAAATATTATAGCTTAAGCTTACTGTAGCTGCCCTTGTGGAATAATCTCTAGACTTCTAGAAGGAATTTTTGTTTCTTTAAATACCTTCTATGTGTGGACATATGAAATGCAAACTCTCAGTAAGATCTGAAAATCTACAGATAGAGATTACTTTGAATGTCTTAAGGACTGATTGTTTTTAAGGTCCAAATGGTCTTAAGAGATGCAAGACTTTAAGCCTCATTAATGTAATAGGGGTCAAAATTGACTTGGATCTCATCCAAGACACCTTATTATGCATATGCAAATATCCAAAATCTGAAAACTCTTTAAATCCAAAACACTTTTGGTCCCAAGTATTTCAGATAAGGGATGTTCAACTTGTATTCTGTTTTCTTCTCCTAGATGTTTTATAATTTTAGGTTATACATTAAGGTCTATTATTAATTTTGAGTTAAACTTTCCATATTATATAAAATATGAATTTGAGTTCAATTTTTATTTATGGAAATCTAATTATTTCAGCTCAGTTAAAAAGTAATTCTTTCTCTACTGATTGCTTTTGCACCACCAAGTGACCACACATGTGTGGGGATATTTTTGGACTTTCTTTTTTTCCATTAATAGATTTGTCTACCTTACTATTGACATAAAAGCTTAATTTCTGTAGCTTTATAACAAGCCTCAAAATCAGGTAGTGTTAGTACTCCAACTTTACTTTTTTAAAAAGTTGTTTTGCCTATTCTAGTTTCTTTCCATTTATACATAAATTTTAGTATCATCTTGTCAAGTTCTTCAAGATATTCATGCTGGAATTTTTCATGAATATTGTATTAAATATATATGGAAAAAATTAACTTGTTAACTATTGAGTATTCTGATCCATAAACACAGTATACCTTTTCATTTATTTAAGCTGTCTTTAATTATAATCAACAATAATTTACAGTTTTCAGTGAACATAGGTTTCTTAAGATTTTTGTTAGATTTATTCCTGAGTATTGTTTGGATGCTATTGTAAATGGCATTACTCTTCCTATTTCAACTTCTGTTGATAGTATTCAACCAGGGGAAATGCGAAGCTGGTGCCTCCACACAGAGACCTCGCTAGGGCACTGCCTAGTGGAGCTGTGGGAATGGGGCTGTTGCCTCCAGACCATAGAGACACCTGCAGCTTGAATCCTTAGCCTAGAAACACCACAAGTGATTCCAGTACTTGAGAGCAGCCACATGGACTGCACCCAGAAGAGCAACAGGAGTGGAGTATAAATTAATTTTTATATCTATCTTGTATCTTTTAACCTTGCTATACTAACTTATTACTTTCAGTAGTTTTTATTATAGATTCCATCAGTTCCTACACAGACGATCATACAACATATGAACGATGACAGTTTTGTTTTTTCCTTTCCAACCTAGATACTTTTTATTTCTTTTTCTTGACTTATTGCCATGGGTCAAGTACAATTGTAAATAAAATTGGTAAAAGTGGACATGCTTGACTTGTTCTTGATTTTAGGTGAAAAGCATCTGACCTTTCACCATTAAGTATAATGTTAAATGTAGGTTTTTGTGTACATTTTCTTTATCAAGTTGAGGAAGTTTCTTTCTGATATAGTTTGGATGTCTGTCCACTCAAAATCTCATGTTGAAATATGATCCTCAATGTTGGAGGTGGGGCCTACTGGAAGAGGTTTGGGCCATGGGGACAGATTCCACATAAATAGCTCGGTGCCATTTCCTGGGCGATCAGTGAGTTATCACTCTGTTAGTTCACACAAGAACTAGTTGAAAAGAGCCTGGCACCTCCTCTTCTCTCTCATGCTCTCTCTCTCTTTCTGTGTAACTCACCTGTTCCCTCTTCACCTTCCACCGTGAGTGATAGTTTCCTGAGGCCTTGCCAGAAACAGAGGATACTGGTTTCAGGCTTATACAGCCTGCAGAACCATGAGCCAAAAACACCCACTTTATGAATTATTTGGTCTCAAATATTCCTTTTAGCAATGCAAAATGCACTAATAAAGAAAATTGGTACCAGGACTTTGGTGTGGCTTTAAAGATACTTGAAAATATGGAAGCAATTTCAGAACTAGGTTAACAGACAGAGGTTGGAAGAGTTTGGAGGGCTCAGAAGAAAACAGGAAGATGAGAGAATGAAACTTCTTAGAGACTGGTTAAATGGTTACGACCAAAATGCTGATGAAAATATGGATAACGAAGACTAGGCTTGTGAAGTCTTAGATGGAAATGAGAAAGTTATTGGAAACTGGAGTAAAGGTCACTCTTGCTACAACTTAGAAAAAAGTTTGGCTACATTGTGTACATGCTCTAGGCATTTGTGGAAAGTTGAACTTAAGATGGATGACCTAGAGTACTGGTGGAAGAAATTTCTAAGCAGCAAAGTGTTCAAGAGATAACATGGTTGCTTCTAACAGCCCTCATCAGATGTGGGACCACAGGAATTACTTAAAGTTTGAATATATAATTAAAAGAGAAGCACTGAATAACAATTTTAAAAAACTGCAGCCATCCTATGTGGCAGAGAAGGACAAAGGCATCATCGGGAGAGAAAATCAGGTGGTCTGCTGAACAAACACTTGATAGGGAAACTTGCATGACTGAAAGAAAGCCAGGTGCTAATACCCAAACCAATGGAGAAAAGGCTTCAAAGACATTTTGGAAGCCTCTGGGACAGTCCCTCCCATCATGGGCACAGAGGCTTAGGAAGAAAGAATGGGTTCATGGACCAGCCCTGGGATGCCACTGACCTGTGCTACTTCAAGAAGCTGCTTCCTGCATCTGGGCTGCCCCAGCTCCAGCTGTGGCTCAACGGGCCCAAAGTATAGCTTGCGCTGCCACTGTGGAGAGCTCAAGCCACCGTAAGCCTTGGTGGCTTCCACATAGCGTTAAGCCTGCAGGTGTACAGAATGCAAGAGTAAAGGAGGCTTGGCAGCCTCCGCATAGATTTCAGAGGATGTGTGGGAAAAAAGCCTAGGTGCCTAAGCAGAAGCTTGCCACAGGAGTGGAGCCTCAATAAAGAGCTTCCACTAGAACAGTGACAAGGGGAAATGTGAGGCTGGAGCCTCCATACAGATACCTCACTAGGGCACTGCCTAGTGGAGCTGTGGAAATGGGGCTGTTGCTCTCCAGACCCTAGAATGGTAGAGACACCTGCAGCTTGCACCCTTTGCCTGGAAGCACCACAAATGATTCTAGTCCTTAAGAGCGGCCACATGGGCTGAACCCAGAAGAGCAACAGGAGTGGAGCTGCCCAAGGCCTTGGGAGCCTAGCCCTGGCACCAGTGTGCCCAGGATGCAAAGCATGGAGATAAGGATTATGCTGGAACTTTAAGGTTTAATGTCTGTCTTGCTGGGTTTTGGAGTTGTGGGGGCCTATTACCCCCTTCTTTTGGCTGACTTCTTCCTTTTGGAATGGGAATCTTTACCCAATGCCTGTACTGTTGTTGTATCTCAGAAGTAAATAATGTAGTTTTCATTTTACATGTTCATAGGTGAGGACTCATAGTTCTTTGATTCTCAAATGAGACTGGACTTCTGAGTCGATACTAGAATGAGTTGAGACTTTTGGGAACTATCAGGAAGGAATTATTACATTTTGCAATGTGAGAAGTACATGAGATTTGGGGGACCAGGGACAGAATGGTATAGTTTGGATGTTTGTCTCTTCCAAATCTTAGGTTGAAATGTGATCCCCAATGTTGGAGGTGGGGCCTAGTGGAAGGGGTTTGAGTCATGGGAGAGGATTCTTCATGAATTTCTTGGTGCCATCCCTCATCAATTCTCACTCTATTACTTCACAGAACAGATAATTGTTTAAAAGGGCCTGGTACCTCATTCTCTCTCTCTTGTTCCTCTCTTGTTGTGTGACATTCCTGCTTCCCCTTCACCTCCTACCATAAGTAGTAGCTTCCTGAGGCTTCACCAGACATCAAGCAGATACAGGTTTCATGCTTGTCCAACTTCCCTGATGATTCACCAGACATCATGCATATGCAGGAAGCAGACTAGGTGGAGGATTTATAAATTTTACTATCTAAGAGAGGAGTTTTATTTATTATTTCCGTTGATTGTTATCAGTTTCATTGATTCCCTCTTTGATCTATATTTTTTATTTTTTGTGCTTTTTGTGGTTTCATTTGATCTTTTTCTATTTTGCAGGGTAGAAGTTGAGGCAATTTATTTGAGACATTTCTTATTTTCGATAATAGGTGTTTAGTACTATAAACCTACCTTTAGCTTCAGCGCAATATTTTGATATATTGTCTTTTCATTTTAATTTAGTTCAAAATTTTTCTAATTTTTTGACGTATAATTTATTTTGAAGTATGCTCTTTAGTTTTGACATATTTTGGAGTTTTTCTAGATATCTTCCTATTACTGTCTTATAATTTAGCTCCATTTAGAAAGAGAACATACTTTGTATAACTTAAATCTATCTTGGGAAATGTTTCATATGTATTTAAGACATATTGGTGTGTTGGGGTTGGGGGGACTGTTGTATTAGTGTAAATCAAGTTAAGCTGGTTGATAGTGTTTTGTATATTTTCTAAATCCTACATAATTTTTTGTCTACCTACTTCATGTATCTGAAGCTCTGCTATTAGATGCATTAACACTTTGGATTGTAATGTCCTCTTGAAGAATTGATCCCTGTGTCATTATGAAATTTCCTCCTTATCCCTGGTAATATTTTTTGCTCTAAAATGTGCTTGGTTGATCTTAATATAGTCAGTCTAGTTTTAATTTTATTACTTTTAGCAGGGTGTACATTTTTGCATCTTTTTATTTATAATTTATTTGTGTTTAGTATTTAAAGTAACTTTCTTGTAGGCAATACATAGTTATATCTTGCTCTTTTAATATAATCTGATAATCTCTGCCTTTTAATGGGGTGATTATTAATAAAATTACTATTTTCTTTTCATTCTATATGTTCTTTAATTACTTCTTCTATCTTTATTGGGGGGGCTTCTTTTTTATTATTTTTATGATCCCTATAAATATCTTTCATTGGTTCATTAGCTATAACTTTTTTATTTAGTGGTAACTTTAGGGTTTGTAGTATACCTCTTTACATTATTATAGTACACTTTCAAGTGATGTAATATCATTTTATGTATTATATGAGAACCTTGCAACAGTATTTCTCCATTTCTCCCCTGGTAAACTTTGCACTACTGTAATAAGTATTCCTTCTACATGTGTTATAAGCCTAGAAATACTTTATTATGTTTTGCTTAAAGTTATCCTTAAAAAAAATTTTTTTGAGACAGGGTCTTGCTCTGTTGCCCAGGCTGGAGTGCAATGATGCCATCACAGCTCACTGCACCTTCAACTTCCCAGGCAGAAGAGATTCTTCTACCTCAGACTCCCAAGTAGGTGGGACTATAGGCACAAAGTCACCAAACCAGATAATTTTTGTAGTTTTTTGGGAGACAGGGTTTTAATGTGTTGCCCAAGCTGGTCTCCAACTCCTGGGCTCAAGTGATCTGCCAGGCTTGGGCTCCCAAAGTGCTGGAATTAAAGGCATAAGCCACTGTGCCTGGCCACTTAAAGTTATCTTTAAAATAATTTAAATAATAATAAAACATATTTATATTTACCCATGTAGTTACCATTTTGGCACTCTCAGTTTCTGTTTTTTTGGTTTTTTTTCATTTGCTTATTTTGAGACATGGTCTCAATCTGCCATTCTCTGCACCAGGCTGAAGTGCAAAGGTGTGATTGTAGCTCACTGCTTCAGCCTCTGGAATATCTGGGACTACAGGAATGTGCCATCATGCCTGGTTAATTTTTTTTTTTTTTTTTTTTTTTTGTAGAGATAGGATGTCACTATGTTGCCAAGGCTGGTCTTGTATTTCTGGGCTCAAGCAATCCTCCCACCTCAGCCTTCCAAAGTGCTGAGATTTACAAACATGAGCCACCATGCCCAGCCAGATTCATATTTCTATCTTGTATAACTTTCCTTCTGCCTAACAGATTTCCTTTAACATTTATTGCAATGCAGGTTTTCTGGAGAGGGTCTTATAAAATCTGTATCTCACCTTGGTGTATTTTGTTCCATTTTTTGAGACATACTGTTTGCCAAGCAGTATTTTAAGCACTTTTGGTGATTTCTTTTAACACTGACATTTTAAAATATTTTTATTGGGGTAATATATATCACGTAAAATTTCCCATCTTAACTATTTTTAACTTAATTTGAATTAATGAAATTAACACTGTTGTACAACTGTCACCACTACTCATTTCCTAAATTTTTTATCATACCAAACAGAAACCTTTTACCTATTAAGCAGTAACTCTCTAAGCCGCCTCTCCTCAGCCTCTGGTAACCTTCAATCTACTTCTGACTCTATGAAGTTTCTTATTCTAGATATTTCATAAAACTGGAACTAACTAATATTTGTTCTTTTGTGTCTGACTTATTTCACTCATCATAATGTTTTCAAGTTTTATTTATGTTATAGCATATATCAGAAGTCTACTCATTTTTATAACTGAATAATATTCTACTGCACGTATATAACACATTTTGTTTAGCCCTTCATTTGTTCATGGGGGTTTGGGTTGTTTTCACGTTTTGGCTGTATTGAATAATGATGCTATTAACATTGCTGTAGAAGTATCTGTTTGCATCCTAGTTTCCAATTACTTGGGATGTATTGGTAAATATGTTTAACTTTCTGAGAAACTGCTAAACTCAACTTTATTTTTGAAAGATAGTTTAACTAGGAAAAGTTCTAAGTCCATAATTTTGGTTTATTTTTGTTTTTCCTTTTTCAGCACAGTAAAGATGTTTCTTTGTTGTTTTCTTCCTTGCATTGTTGTAAGTTAAAACAATGTTAAGACAGCAAACAACGGAGAAACATCTACTGTCATATCTGTCTTTGTTCCTTTGTATATCAGGTGTCTTTTTACTCTCTGCTTTTAATATTTTTTTGTTATTGCTAGTTTTAAGCAATTTGATTATTATGTGGTTTCATATAGTTTTCTTCTTGTTTCTTGTACTTAAGATTCACTGGGCTTTTTGGACTTGTGTGTTTATAGTTTTCAACAAATTCAAAAAATTTTCTGTCATTAATGTCTGTAATATATTTTTTCTGTTTTTCTTTCCCGCTCATTTCTTTCAAGCACTTCATTTACATGTATATTAGGACTCTTGAAGTTACTTCTCACCAACATTTTAAAATTTTAAAATGTTTTATGTTCTGTCTTTTTTCTTCTTGTGTTTCATTTTTGTGTAGTTTCTGTGGTTATGTATGTCTTCAAATTCAATATTTTCCTTTGCAGTGTCTAATCCTAGTCAATATAGATTTTATCTCAGACATTATGGTTTTAGTCCTTAGAAGATTAATTGAGGTGTTTTTATTTCTTTAATATCTGCACCTAACACTTTAAATCTTTCCACTAGCTTGAATATATAGAATGTAGTTATAGTAATTGATTTAATGTTTTTATCTGCTAATTCTACTTTCTGGGTCAATTCTGCATTAATTTCAATTTATTGATTTTTCTGCTTATTATGAGTCACATCTGCTTCTTGCAGGCCTGATAATTTTTATTATTTGTCACATTGTGGATATTACCCTTTTGTTAAGGTTGATTCTGAGAAGTGTTGGTCAAGTTACTTGGAAATAGTTTCATTCTTACAGGTTTTCTTTGAACTTTATTAGGTAGGACCAGAACAGTGTTAAGTTTAGGGCTAAGTTTAGGCTCACAATGAAAGCCAAACTCTTCTCAATACTCTGCCTATTTCCCTGTGAATTATGAGTTTTTCACACATAATTCTGATAGACATGGACATCATTTCCATTTCCTTGTGATCTCTGTGAATTGTTTCCTCCAATTCTTTTGGGTACTTTTTTCCTTCATCTCAGGTCATTTCTTCACACACAAGTACTGATCAGTATTCAGTCAAATGCTCAAGAAGGATCTCGGCAGATATTTGGAGTTTTTTCTATGTACAGCTCTACTCTCACCTAAGGTAGCTGTGAAATTCCTGGACTCCCAGCAAGCTTTTTTGAAGTCAAGCAGAGTCCCAACTCCCTCTGCTCCTCCTTTCTACACTACAATCTGGAAGAATTTTCCAGAGAGCAAGATGTAATGCTTGACTCATTTGTTTTTAATTTCTCAGAGACAAATTACTATTCCCTGTTGTACAATATCCAATGTTTTGACAATATTTTTATGTATATATTGTCCAGTTTTCTTGGTTATTTTGAGTGGAATGGTAAATCCAGTGCCTGCTATAGTATCCTCATTAGAAACAGAGATTAGACACATATTTTTCCTTTTTCAAACTACAAAAATTCTCTCTTGAGTGATTGTATGAAAGAAAAACACATGCAATTATAATATTTTAATAAATCCCACCATATAAATGAAGACTAACATATTAATACTTGTTAAAAATGCAAAAAAGTATTAGAAAATACAAGTGTGTGAAGTAATCAGAGTTAGATTTGAATTAAGTGGGTACCAACTCTAATACAACTGAACTTTTAAAAATAATTCAGTTTAAAGTATAAATAATTTTACCGAAGTTTAATGTGTATTTTAAGACTTCTTTTCCATGTGGTTAGTCTTCAGAATTCTGTCTCAGTTTTTACTTAAATAGATGATTTACTACTTTCAGAGTTAATCCATTCATTGTTGGATGAGCTTCAATCGCTTAACTATTTCTCAACAACCATTTATTGAGCATCTAGGATTGGCCAAGCACTATCCTAGGCATATCTACACAAAAATAAATATAATGTTCTTTATTCCCTTGAGGGGCTCACACTATAATTCAGGAGCCAGATATGAACAAATAACAGTACAACTGCTAAGTTTTATGGTTAAGGCTGCCTCAGGGTATGCAGGTCTTTTAGGGCACAGAAGCCTAAAGAATATAGCACTTTGAGAAGATCACAAACAGTTTGATTGATTCAATAAAGGGCATGTGGAAGAACAGGAAAAGATAAGATTGAAAATGGAGAAAGGAGTTGCATAAAGGAGGATCTTGGATATCATACTAAAGAATTTAGGCCTTATAATGGACAAAATAAAGGACCCTTGAAGTCTTTTAAGTAAAGGTTTGCCATGCTCATTACATTCATTAATCACTCTGGAGTAAGTATAATATGGATTACCAGGAGTCAGCAAATTATAGTTCATAGGCCAAATCCAGCCCACCATGTTTTGTTTTTGTTTTGTAAATAAATTTTTGTCCAAGCAGAGCTACACTTATTGTTGAAGTATTGTTTATGGCTGCTTTCCTCCTACAATGACAGAGTTGAGTAGTTGCAACAGAGACCGTATGTCCTGCAATGCTGAAAGTGTTTACTATTGGATCCTTTACAGAGTAAGTTTGCCAACCCAGTGACACAAGAATGATTTCAAAAAGTAATTAGAAAGGTTCTGGTAATAATTCTAGTAAGCCAGTATAAGACCCTGACATTTAACACAGTTTCTCGAATGTTTAGTATCATTCGACCGCAATTTTCACCATTTCCTTCAGCACTAAATCAAAGTCAGAAGGCATTATGTTAACCACCAACTGGTCTGTGTGAATAAAGCAGTATGTGGGCAAAGCAGTGTGTGGATTGGCAGTGCCACTTTGATTCATTCGGCAATACCTTTCCCCATGCACACATTGCTTGTGCTCACTCAGAAATGAGCCCAGAGCATTTTCTCCAATCTACAACATGGCTCATAAAATAAGTATGCTTCTTCTGTAATTTAGGCCTTCAAAGATTAATATAATAGTAACTTATTGAGGATATATGATTTATTGAACATATATTAAGATTAGATTCTCACTTTTTAACTAGAGATTTCATCCAAATATAAGTCAAAATCTCTTCTTGCCCACACATGTGTTTCTTTTCTTATTGTGTGCTATTGATAAACAAAACCAAAAAAAATGTCAAAAGACTTTTGCCAACAGCTTGCCTTGTTAGCTTCTGAGCATAGTATTTGTCTCTTTGCAGATGGTTTTATACCCTTCTGACAATGTGTGACTTGCAAATGGTTTTGCTATAAGGAAAATGGTAAATTTTGGTCATTTTGTATTTTAGCAGAACAGTTCATCAATGTTATACTGAAAATCATAATTTTGTGATTGTTCTGAAAAAAATCTGATTATTTTACAAGTGAGATTATTGTGATTTTTGAAAATGGCATTAAAGTCTTCATAGCTTTGTGTCACTATTGGATCATACTTTATTACAGACAATATCCTGAAAATTAGGATGGCCCCTAGTTGGTCAAATAAAATCAAGCTTTCTGATATTACATGTCACAATTTGCAGTACCGGTTTTCTTCAAATACATCATGATACCATCTCTTATTCCTACACATACAAATTAATTAACATTTTATAACTTCATTGGAGAATTGTTCAATATTTAAAACTATGGCCTTATTTTAAACACAGCCATTTAATTTTCAAGACTTCGGTTCTTCAATGGACCATTTTTGAGCCATTAGAAATTAAAATTTGTTTAAAGGGAACTAACACAACAAACTAGTCAATATAAAACATACAGACTTAAATACAACATACTTAAAATATAACATACAGTGATATGAAAAGAAAAACCTAACATAAGCTGTCATGCAGCTGAGAGAAACTGCTAAGAACATTCTTTGAAGTGCAACCCAATTTATAATAAAGACCTTTAAGCAAGTGCTGAGATTTTTATAATAGTAATAATCAGTTTTTTAAATTCAAATTTCTAAAACGTGTGAAAAAAATGTATTACTGTTTCTTATCAAACTGATAAAGTCTCTGTGTACTACTCAATTGACTATTCTTTGAGAATCACAAATGTAAATATGTAAAATATTTACAGCAGTATATAAAAGCTATATAAATTCTTATTCAACTCTTTGGCTAAACTACCATATATTTCAAAATTAAGTGAGAAAAATGAAAGCATACAAATTGCACTTTGTGAAATATAAAAAAACTTTAATGTAAGAAGTAAGATTAAATAAATCAAGAGTTATTATCCACAGCATAGTTTGTGTATCTATTTTCTCTTCCATTCTACAGAGGATTTAAAGAAACCTATGAGAATATCCTTGGTACTAAAGAGTGATATAAATATGTAAATAAATCTGATTTAAGGGAAAATGTGATTAAGAAAAATAATCTATGAGGAGAATTAACATGCAAAAATGCATGCTAAGCATTCCTGTAGAGGTAAGAGAACTGGACCATGCATTTGGCTTAACTTTTTTCATAGTTAAAGCAAAATCATGATAATATTTACTGGAAAAATAGTTGCCAACTCATTCACTATCCAAATGAGGATGTCAGACACCCATCTTTTATTGAAGTCTCACAGATAGAAATTTCCTCACGTTTTCCTACAGTAGTTGAGCTATTTTTACATTCATTCATTGCTTTATACAACATTACATTGTTTTTGAGATCTCAATTGTATTAAATTAGTCTTTCAATCAAAAATTGATAATTGTAAATAATAATTTTTATAGCCAGATATCAAGAATTACCTGTGTTTTGGTCATATCTGCTTCATTATCACTTTCAAGCACAACATTAAAAGAAACACTCAGAAAGCTTAACACATGGTGCTTCACTATAAAAGCAGGTTTAAGAAGTATTCACTGACTTCCAATAGTTAATCATTTGGTCGATTACAGATCACATAGATATGGAACAAATTAATTATAATAAAGTAGAAATAATTGGGTGGAATGGACACTGTAATCATTTAGTCTCTAAGTTTGAGCTTTCACTGATTGGTTCTGTCACAAACTAAAGATAATAAATGCAATAAAAGTCTATTTCTCTTACTCTTTAAATGACGTCTATGTTAAAACAGAAATGTTGGAACTAAAGATGTCACATACAAACAGATAGTGTTATTACGGCATTGTGCCTGGCAGTTCGAAGGTGAGGGAACATTCCTAATTTAGGAGAAACTATCTCAGAGAGTAACACAGAATTATGATATTTAGAAGTTCTAGTGCAAAACCTTACCATAATGCTTAAAACATCTCTTGCATATGCAACTATCTGCTGCATATATAACTTGTAACTTTGAGAAGATGTAATAGAATGTTAATAATTAAACAAGTATATCATTAAATTCAGAACATATCTGAATAGACCTTTATAGGTGTGTTATGTTTTTATATTAAAAACAAGAAGCAGTATGTTAGCAATTAAGTAAATATTATAGTAAGTATAGCTTATTCTTGAAGCTTATCACTCCCCAGGGAACAGATATTTAATTTGTGGTCATGATAATAACAACCTAATGAACTTCACATCTTTCAGGAGAGCTTAATAAACTTCAAAGAAGACAAAACAAGAATGTATGAGTAAAAGTACATCCTTAGCCTTTCATTAGGCAAAATGAGCATGAGTCCTGGCCCAGCATGGCTTCCAAAGTTAGCATTCCCCACTACAAAGCAAATGTATGCAGAGAAATGTACAACAAAAGACACAGCTTTTAAAGCTCCAGTTGAGTTTCCACAAATGTTTCTTACAAAAGCCACCATTCTCTATGTTAACAAAAAGTTGTGGATCCGTTCTTCACTAAATCCTCTTTTCTTGCATAATCCACCTTGTGCACTTTAGCTTGAGTGTGTTTTATCTGATCTAATCCTGGGCTCATTCACTCTCAGATAGAAGCAACAGGATTATTTCACACTTAAACGAAGTCCAATCTTTATGTGATCCCTAAGAGGACACCTGGCTGATACAGAATTTAAGCTAAAGATTAACCAGGTGCTTGAGGAACATAATTATTTCAAATATAATAACAGTTTATGATAGAAAGAATTACTGTCAGACTATGTAAAAATTTATTTTTAAATGCACACATTAAGACATATGTTATTATATAGATATTTTATGCATATAATACTTATACACCTACACACATAAGAGTACTCATTTCAATAAAGGACTCTACATTGTATTCAGAATTTTATAACCCACAGAAAGTGTTAACATTTTCATTCATGTCTTTCTTTCATATTCAGCATATCCACAGCTTAAAATGGGTTGAGGAGGGCCAGGCTTTGTGGCTTAGCAAATTAGTCCTTGATTTTTTTTCTTTTAATGCAGTGGACAAGAAAGCCCAATAGAAAATTTGCTAAACCCCCATGAAGCTAGAAAACATGGATTAGTATGAGGTAAGTCTATCTTCTTCAGCTTGGCTCTGCAGGATCATTACATTTTTTAAAAAGTGTGTGTGCACATGCATTTGTTGTGTGCATAATACATGTTACATTTATTGAGTGTATACACATACACATGTATTTCCTATGGGTCGTAGATGCTAGCTTATTATTACTGATAAGAGAGGCTCAATTCACTTTAATACAGTTACAGGCTTAAATTCACTTTAATACAGCTTTCTGATTTCAGAGCTTGCTAATGTCTTAATATATTTTTTTTAAAGTTAAAGCCAGATAAGGCTATAGAAATATTCTTTTGGCTATAAAATCTGTATAAAAATCTATGCAATTGCTATCTTTTCCATTTGAAATTTGCATAGATTTTTTAAAGAAGAGGAATGTTTCACAGATATTTAAGTATATTCAAATGCAATTGTATAAGACTTTCAGTGTACCTCCTGGTTTTCACATCTGGAATCAGAGAAATGGAGTATAAATAATATATGAGAGAGATTGAAGAGCAAATAGTATCCATATTTTGTTGAATATTTTAGCACTTCAAAATTTATTGGAAAAAATTAATCATCTGAAAACAGAAAAGTCGAGCCATAGAGAAACAATGTAGATCATAATGCGTTCTCCTTAAGAATTACTTAGCAAAGTCACATTTTTCAATGACTAAAATTTCTTCATGTATTTGAGACTCAGTTTCTTTAACTGCAGAATGGGGAAAGTGAGCCAACTATTAATTTACCTTTTACCCTAAAATTAGTCTCAAATAGAAAGATCCCTATATGTTTTGAATTAAAAATAGATTCCAGATATTTACACTTTTAGTTATTAGAGTGATACATCAATTAATGAATCTCCTAGAAGGAAGTGAATTTTATAGCAGTTAAAAGTGCTGTTAAATAACTTGATAAATCATTAAGAGCTGTGTTTTTGTGAACATTCAGCACAGCAGCTTTGTTTCTGCAAAACTGTGTGTGAGTGGATATATAAGACAATAAAAAATAGCAGTGGAATCTTCAAGAAAAACCTTCAAGCTTAAGTAGTTTACCAGGTTATTAAAAATTGCATTATGTGATGTTAAGTACATACCATATTACTTATACTGAAATTATAAGTATCTCCTTAAAATTAATAATTGAATATTTTATAAGAAAAAATGAAAACTGAAGGCTAAGTTCATGATTCTAACAGTTATTCAGCTTAGTCTTTCCAGTTTTGAATAGAATCACTAATGCCATTCTTTGGCAACATATTGGCAAAATCATAAAATTATTTTACCTTTCAAATAATTGTGTCATGTTGAAACAACAGAGGAAATAAAAAGAATAAAATAAGTGCACAATTAATTCTCTATCATAAAGCAAGTTGTTGTCACATCCTCATCAAACATGGCCACTTACCATCAATTATCACTGAGCTGGACCAGGCCTCTTCATTCTTATTTGTCAATAAACTGGGAAAAACATCTCTAAAAAAAAATAAAAATTAAGTATATAGTTGTCTGTAACATAGTCAATCCTAGTCGCAGGTAACTTAGATTTTCATTGGTGAAATGGAGGATAGACTGGAAATGAATGTTATATTTGTAAAAAGTACCATCAAAATACAAGGTGATCTTAGAATGAAATTAAAAAAATACACACACATGGGAAGAACAGTAAGACTGAGGGAAAGTTGTCTATATCATCTAAACATATATCAATTAAACATAATTGGTTAGAATATAGTTGGAATAATCAGTGCCCCAAATAAAGAAGGTACTCTATGGATATATATATATATATATATATATATATATATATACACACACATATATATATATACACACATATATATATACACACACACATATATATATATATATATATATATATATATATACATATACACACACACATACATAATTATGTTACTGCCTTCTGGCAAATGTCAGGATAATAGCCAAATGTTTGTTTACTAATTATTATTTCCTCAATACTTGTTCAAAGGCTATATACACATATTATTGCATTAATCCCCAGACCACCCCAATGAGGAATGAAAGTACTATTTATCTCCCTATTTTACAGATAAGAAAACTAAGACTAAGAGAGGGTAAGTAATTTGCCTCATGTTAAGGCTAAATCATTCTCACACTTCATTCATCAGATTATGCATTATTTGAGAAAATCCTTTTCTATCTTTCTCTTCCAAGCAGGACTAGCTCTTTTCTGCACAAAGCCACCTGAGCCTATTTAAAAGGTAACTTTTGCCATGGAAGAATTCTACAAATACTTATGTCTTTATTTAAATTATCCATTAAATAGCTTCTCTAATTTTTTTACTACTTTTTTGTTACTTTATGTGTGTGTGTTTTATTTACTTACTTATTTTCTTAATACCATAACAAAACAAAATTAAACAAAAGAATTAAAAAATTAGTTTTTACTAGTGTTGCCATGCAAAATATAGAATACCTAGTTTAACTTGAATTTCAGATAAACAAAATTATTTAACTGGATATCCCATTTTTGTTTGCTAATCTGGCAAACTTACTTTTTGCAATCAGTAATGTGTTGGTTTCCTATTGCTGCTGTAATAAATTACTACAAGCTTAGTGTCTTAAAGCAATACAAATTTATTCTCTTTCAGTTCTGGAAGTCAGAAGTCTAAAATGAGGGTGTTGGCATGGCTGTATTCCTTCTGGTGACTTCAGGAGACAATTATCTCCTTGCCTTTTCTGGCTTCTAGTGGTTACCTACATTCCTTGGTTCATAGTTCCTACCTCAATCTTCAAAACCAACAGCATAGCACCTTCCCTCCTCTGTGACCTCCTGTGTCTCTTTTATAGAAGCTCTTGGGATGTCACTGGGCTCACACAAATCGTTGAGGACAATCCCATCTGAAGACTTTTAATTTAATCATGTCTGCTAATTTCCTTTTGAGTGTAGCATAGTCGCAGGTTCTGGGAATTAAGACTTTCACATTTTTGGGAGGGGCACGACTCTGTCTGCCACAGGTAGTTTCTTCAACTTGCTAAAATACCTCATCTATTTTTACGCTATTATTTCTTATAATCCATCCTTCCTCTTGAGTTTACTTTCCTTCTCGAAGAATTAGAAACTTCTGTAGCTCTTTTCATAAGGGCCTGTGAGTGTAAAGTTTCTTAGCCTATGTGAATCAGAAAATGTGTCCTTTCTGCTCATTCGCTCATACTTGGTATATGACCATACTATGTTCTTACTCTCTGGACATATACTCTACCCTTAGCCACTCTTGGGATGGGTTGGAATCAAACATGACCAGTTAGAGCACTGCATTTTCCTCATTAGTCAGGTGTCCCGTCAGTGCCAAAAAAGCGCTGTGACACTTTTGATGGGATTATTGAAAGAGATAAATTCTAGGAGGATTTATTTGTTCATTTATTTTTTAGAGGCACATTCTCACTCTGTTGCTCAGGCTGTAGTACAGTGGTGTGATCATGGCTCACTGCAATCTTGAACTCCTGGGCTCAAGTGATCCTCTTGGCTCAGCATCCTCAGTGGCTAAGACTAGAGGCAGTACCACTACACCTGGCTAATTTTTTAATTTTAGAGATGAGGTTTCACTATGTTGGGCGGGTTGGTCTTGAACTCCTTTCCTCAAGTGATCCTCCCTTCTTGGCCTCCCAGAGTGTTGGAATTATAGCCTGTGCCAGGCCCCTAGGGGAATTTAAACTAAAGATGGCTGCCGTCTTAAGGAGAGAAGCTAGCTGATAATTGAGCCAATATTCCAGAGAGCAGGGTAGAAATATGGAAAAAAACATTGATTGTGACACTTTTTTGTGCCCCCAGATGCAGCTATGTGTGAAGCCAGGTCTTTCCCCCAGACTTTTAAATTGTGTGATCCAATAAATTTTCTTGTTTGTTTAATCCTGTTTTGCCTCTAAGTTTCTGATCACTTGAAATTAATAGAAACCTATAAACATACTAAAATTACTATTTATATCCTGATGCTTTTTATAACATTTTGTAATAACCACATGTTAATTTTAAGTGAAGGAAAAAAATGAAAATCTATAGCTAACATACCTATTAATGTTGATTCACAGGCCCCTAGCACTAATTTCACTTCTGCTATGGTTACAGTTCTAAAAAGATTAAAATATAGACAAAAGAAAATTTAAAAATAGAAGTGACCAAGATTCTGTTAGACAATACTACATAGCTTACCATGATGTTTGCCAGTTTGGCCTCCATTTGCACGTAGAAATGATTCAACAATCTACTCCTTTGGGTTATTCAATCCCATCCAAGAAAACTGTGGAAGAGGAAAAACAAACAAACAAAACAAACGAAAGCACTTTCTGATTATTGTGTGACTAGCTGCATAGGCTTGGAAGTCTATGAATTTCCTGGTCTTTTCTTTTGCTCCATTCCTCACAGAGCTCTTGCTAATGTCAAGGGACAGTCTGTCAATGAATATAAAGGGAAAGATTGGGTATTCATTGTCCATTAGCTTGGCCACTCATGGAATAAGAAATACTTCATAATTCATATTTCACTGTTAAAAACTACTCCAAACTTTGGAAAAAGTATATCAGATTTGTACCAAGTAAACCAAACACTTTAGGAGAAGGTTTGATATTTAGCGGGGATACAAAAAGTTAGGTGTTTCTTCTGATTGAACAGATGTCTATTCTGATTGTTCAGTGGACATGACACGCTGAATATTTAATGTTTGCAATGTCACACTTGAGTGGAGGCAAGTAACCATGTAGACCATGGCTTCTGTGAGGTTATATTCTCAGCCATTAACTAAATATTCTGACTGACATGATCGTGTCAGTAGCCATTTCAGCATCCCTGACATATTTAATTAGGATTCAATGAGGTTTTGGAAACACATTGAAGGAAAACACAGGGATGTTAAAGATTATATGATACACACAAACACATATACATGTATATAAATACATAATCATATATACCTATATATAAAAGTTTATATATTTATGCACATAAGTATACATCTATATTGGCATACAAATATACTTCCTTTTACTTTATCTTCTGAAGGATGATTGCTTTCACAGAAAAAAAAACACAATTATAAAAAGACTGAAAATAAATCTGCAAAGACTGCAATGTACATATCTTAGCATTAACAACCTGTAATATAGAAAAGGAGAATTACGTATTTTGTTAACTCACAGAGCCCAGTACACCCAGGAGATACTTAATTAAGAAGTCTCTAAGCTGCAAGTTTATTAAACGAGCATACTTATGAGGGTAAATCCTTTATTTTTAAATACAATTTAGGAATCCCACTCTGCTATTACTTAAAGTTATGATTGTTCATCAGAAGTCTACAATTTACAGTTCCCATTTGGAGACTATTTTTTTCTGAACCAGAAATATTTCATTAACACATACATATTAAACACCAATATATAGATTTATAAGAATAATTTTTCTTACTATAATTTATAAAAGTTCATCACAGGAAATTTTTCAAATACAAAACTCTTAAAATCTACACATGATCTCACCAGTCAGGGAGAATAACAATTATATTTGCATATCCTCATTGTCTCATATAGATATAGTTATATATTTATATTCATATTATATAAACACACATTCATGTGTATATATATGTATATATACACAGACTTTATATACACTATTTTGATAGATGTCAACATTTGTGCTCTATTAAATTTGAAAGAGGAAAAAGGTTTTGTTTTTGGAGACAGACAACTCTTTTGTTTGGTTCAACCCTCAATGAACCTCTATATATGTAAAGATAAAAATCTTACTTGGGCCAGGGAAGGTGGCTCAGGCCTGTAATCCCAGCATTTTAGGCGGCTGAGGCAGGAAGATAGCTTGAGCCCAGGAGTTTGTGACCAGCTTGGGCAAGATGGCAAAATCCCATCTCTATAAGGAAGAATAACAATAAATTAGCCAAGTGTGGTGGTATACACCTGTGGTCCCAGCTACACGGGAGGTGAGGTGGGAGGATCACTTAAGTCTGAGCAGTTATGGCTGCAGTGAGCTGTGTTCACACCACTGTACTATAGCCTGATTGACAGAGTGAGGCCCTGTCTAAAAAAAAAAGGAAAATAAGAAAACATCTTACTACTATGGATGTAATATTATGAGGAGCTATAATTTTCTGTATAATAATGTAGAAATCTTTCTTTCCTGAGGTCATCATTGTATCTCAGGCTATAATAATGGAGAGGTGGGCCAGAGGCCTGAAACAAATTTGAAACATAATTTGATTTTATCCTCCCTTTGCAAGAGACGTCTTATTGCCTACTAAACATTCTTCTTCCTTATCTTCAGTAACATAAGTTGAAATTTATGTAGAAAGGCACATAGCCTGTAGTTAAAGGGGTGATTCAAGTAAGTTCTTACCAATGAGATGTAAGCAAGCAAGTTGCATAGCCTTACCAAAGAAAACCTTCTTCCAGAGGAATGACCAGGCCTTTTCCTCATCCTTCTGGGTGGACTAGAAAAGTGACCACTGGAGTTTAAATATCCAACTTGGATCCATGAGGGGACATGCTTAAAACAGCAGAGGAGCAAAACATGACCACTGAGTCCCCATTCCAACCCTGGAAAGCTATATCCTGAATATTTTTTGCATGAGAGAAATGTACTATACCTTGATTAATTTATTAGTTATTTGGGAGTTTACTGTTAGAGCAGAATTTATAACTGGTAAAATCTCACTGGGATAGAGAAAATTGGAGAGAGGTTATTTATGGACAAGGACAGTTTGGTTAAAGAGAGGTAGTTTGATTGCTGACAAATGACAGATGGAGACAGCACATTTTGAGAAAGGCTTTAGTCTTAGTCTCTAAAAATTGTGCTCAGTGCTGTGGTCTGAGTGTCTGCCTTCCCACTGTCCCACACCAATTCATGCTTTGAAACCTGATCCCTAATGCCACAGTATTAGAAAATAGGGTCTTTGGAAGGTGATTAGCCATAAGGATCGAGCTGTCATGAATAGAATTAGTGCCTTTTAAAATGAGGCCGAGGAAGTTTGTTTACCTCTTTTACCATGTGAGGATATAGTAAGATGGCACGATCTATGATGAATGGGCCCTCACTAGAACTTCTCAGTTTCCAGAATTATGAGAAATAAGTGTTTGCTGTTTATAACCACCACCACCCAGTTTACCGTATTTTTGTTATAGAAGCCCAAACAGACTAAGACACCCAGTTCGTAATTTGAAGTTTTTGTTTTTCACATTGCAATTTCCTTTCGTTATTGCCAGGATTTCACTGAGGTTTAGGCAGATAGCATATTCTGGTGTTTTAGAAAATTAAGAATATTCTGTTTATACCTATACTTGGAGAAGCTATTGTAAAGAAACAAGATTATTTATAATAATCACAAGAGTGATCCAAAGTGAGCCGACTTGCCTACTTGACAAGGGATGACCAGGATGGTTTTGTGGAACATAAACTCTCTCCCTTGGTATTCCCAGAAATAATTATTTTCAGTGAGAAATTCCATAAAATCCTGGGCTTCATATCATAGAATTATTTGATTGTTAGTGGAAGATATTATAAAATGATCATTTTCAAGGATAAAAAAAAAACTGAGGATGTTGGGTTATTAATACACACCCATATAGCCACTAGGATAATGTCTTAGACTATTTTTGCTGCTATAACAGAATACCATAGCTGGATAATTTATGAAGAACATACACTTATTTTCCCGCCATTCTTCAGGCTAAGAAGTCCAAGATTAAGGAACTAGCAGGTTTTGTGTCTGGTGAAGACTGCTTTTAGCTTCCATGATGGTGCCTTGTACACTGTGCCCTCTGGAAGGGAGAGGAATATTTCGCCCTCACGTGGCAAAAGGCTGAAGGGCAAAAAGGGATAAACTCCGTCCATCATGCTTTCTTAGAAGTGTGCCTAATCCCATTCATGAGAGTGGAGTCCTCATGACTCAATTACCTTTCAAATGCCATACCTCCTAACACTGATGCATTAAGGATTAAATTTCAACATTCATTTTGGAGGCAACAAAAAAATTTAACCACAGCAGATGAATTTGAAGCATTATTATTAGTATTATTTTATTGTAGTATTGGTTTCAAATACTTACATTTATTTACTTACAATAGTACAAAGGACTATAAATTGTAGTATTGATTTCAAATACATTTCTAGTATTGGTTTCAGATACTTACATTTGTAGTATTGGTTTCAAATACTTACATTTATTTACTTACAAAGGACTATAAATCATTCTATTATAAAGATGCTTGCGCACATATATTTATTGCAACACTATTCACAATAGCAAAGACATGAAACCAACCCAAATGTTCATCAATGAGAGACTGGATAAAAAAATATGGTACATATACACCATGGAATACTAAACAGCCACAAAAAGGAATCAGATAGTGTTCTTTGCAGAGACATGGATGAAGCTGGAAGCCATCATCCTCAGCAAACTAACACAGGAACGGAAAACCAAAACTGCATGTTCTCACTCATAAGTGGGAGTTGAACAATGAGAACACATGAACACAGGGAGGGGAACAACACATACTGGGGCTTATTGGAGAGGAGGGGGCGCTGAGGGGAAGGAGAGCATCAGGACAGGTAGCCAGTGCATACAGGTCTTAAAATCTAGGTGACCGGTTGATAGGTGCAGCAAACCACCATGGCACACGTATGTAACAAACCTGCACATTCTGCACATGTATCCCAGAACTTAAAGTTAAAAAACAATTTTAAAGTCTACATGTGTTTTCAGGGCATGCATCAGTTTCTTCAACAATACATAACGATACTGAAATATGAAAATTTCATAAGTTTTGGAAGAGCTGCAAATGAAGCTATGAGGTATATAAGCTAAGGACATATTCAGTAATACTGACAATTCTATTAAGCCTTTCAACTAAAGTAGGCAATGGTTAGTAGGCCTATAATTCCTGAAAGTAGAAATCAGTTGATGGCTAAGAGAATCAAAAAGAGAATTAGAAACTATGTTAAGAAAAAATAAAATGAAAATCTAATATATGTTAAGAGGTGCTGTGGTTTAAATGTATTCACTTCAAAATTCAGGTGTTTCCAACGTGATATTATACTATTATACTAAGGAGGTAGGTGTTTTAAGAGGTGATTAGGCCAGAGGGGCTTCTCTTTCATGAACGGGATTAAGGCCCTATAAAAGAGACTTTACTCAGCATTTGGCCTCTCTTGCCTTTCCAAATTCTACCGTGTTAGGACGCAGCAAGAAGGCCCTCAAAAGATACCAGATATTGGTGCCTTGATTTTGTACTTCCCAACCTTCAAAACTGTGAGAAATATTCCCGTTCTTTTTAAGTTATCCAGTCTCAGGTATTCTGGTGTAGCAGCACAATTAAAATAAGACAAGAAGTCACTTGAGAAGTCAAAACAAAAAAATAGTTTTTATTCTTCAGAAAGCCATAGAACAGATCAATAATATTTTCTTCAAAGTAGCAAAACCAGTATTTGATAAAGCTAAAAGAGCTTTTGTGAATAATTTTTTACATAGAAAATATTCCTCCGGGTAAGAGGGGTCAAGAATCAGTTAGTGTGTGCTGCTCTCACCTTGAGGAAACAAAGTGATGAGTAAATACTGACTTTTCAAGTGAACCATCTCAGAAATCATGTCAGTACCTTTTAAGGGAGTGAGGGGACACATGGAGAGCAGAGAAGAGGGAAGGTAAACAGCTGTCTACCTGGGACCAGTGCAAAACCAGGAGAAGCTCCCGGAGATGGGGAAAGGGTGAGAGAATAAGAGTCCCCAGGGGATCCACATTTTTCACAGGGACCCGTGCAATATTGGGAATGGGAGAACCTCCCTGACTGCTTGTCCCCCAGGCCTCCAGATTGATACAGAGAGTCACCCAGAGTTTTTGCAGAGGTACCACTCAAGACTGGAAGGAGGCCCACAGGCCTTAGATCCATGAGCAGCTCAGCATCAGCTGCCATGACACCAGTAGACCTGCAGTCATGGTGCTGGGGAGCAGTCAGACTATTTCACTCCTCACCAGACAAAGCTTGGCTCCTGCCTCTAGCACAATGGCCCTACTCCTCCCTGAACTTTGTGGCCAGGCACAGCTCTGTGTCACCCCAGGAAACACATGGATGGTGATCCATGCTGCTCCACTCACATTTGCTGCTTTTAGCTAGGCAAGACTCACCAGCATGGGTGGAGCCCAAGCAGGAGAGGAGCCTCCACTCTGAATAGGGTAACGTACCTGGCTCATGGGCTGGCCAGGGAGTAGGGTATACCTTCTTCAACAGAGTTGGTCCAAGAAGGGCGTTGCTTGTCTGCTAGCCATAGCCTCTGCCTGAGGGAACCCTGTGGGCTGAAATATCTAGTAAAGGAAAGACAGGTGCAGTGCCAGTGATTGAAGGAGGTGCTCCCAAGGCCCAGGAGGAGAACTGATGAGAGGATAATCTCTCTCCACTTTACCACAGAGCACTACTGAGAACATGCTGAAATACACAAGAGCCACACAGCTAAGTAAAGCCTATTTGCCAGTCATCACCCCTAAGTTCCACCTAATGGATTCCAGCTCAAATTACAACACCAAAAATATTTTGCCAACATATTGCACCTGTGAAACCTAAGGCAAAACTCCAGCCACAAATTAAAATCCTGTACAGAACCTTGGCCATTTGAAAGCACTTGGAAATTAAACCAACTGACCATACTCATCTTATATCACAGTTAGAAGAACACAAGCCCTCTCAGATGAGAAAGAATCAGTGCAATAATTCTGGCAATTTAAAAGGCCAGAGTGGCTCCCTACTTCCAAACAAACATACTAGCCCCTGCAAGCAATGATTTTTAACCAGATTGAAATGACTGAAATGACAGACATATAATTCAGAATCTGGATGGCAAGGAAGTGTGTCAAGATTTAGGAGAAAGTTGAAACCCAATCCAAGGCCCCCAATAAAATGATCCAAGAACTAAAAGACAAGATAGCCATTTTAAGAAAGAACCAAAATGAACTCCTGGAATGAAAAATTTGCTATAAAAATTTCATAATACAGTCAGAAACATTAACAGCAAAATAGACCAACACAAGGAGAGTCTCAGAGCTCAAAGAGTTCTTTGAATCACCTCAGCAGTCAGACAGACTATAAAAAAGAATTCTAAAAAATGAACAAAACCTTCAAGAAATATTAAATTATGTAAAGAGATCAAATCTATAACTTATTGACATTCCTCAGAGGGAAAGAAAGAGAGTAAGCAACTTGGAAAACATATTTGAGGGCATCATCCATGAAAATTTTCCCAATCTTGTTAGAAAGGTGTATATACAAACTCAAGAAATACAGGGAACCCCTGTGAGATACTCCACAAGATGACCATCCCCAATAGCCATCAGATTCACCAAGGTTAACAGAAAGAAAAACTCTTAATGGCCACTAGAGAAAAAGGTCAAGTCACTTACAAAAGGAACCTCATCAGGCTAGCAGCAAACTTACCTGCAAAATCCTTATAAGCCAGAAGAGATTGACCAGGGGTGGGTGTGTGTGGGGGTGGTATCTGTTTTCAGAATCCTCAAAGAAAAGCAATACATCTGACCAAGGAGATGAATGATCTCTACAAAGAGAACTACAAAACACTACTGGCATGAACTACAAAACATTACATGACTTCAAACAGTAACACTATAAGGCCACAGTAACCAAAACAGCCCAGTAATGGTAGAAAACAGGACGCATAACCCATTTGGACAGAGTAGAGCAGCCAGAAATAAAGCAGCACACCTACAAACAACTGATTTTCAACAAAATCTGCAAAAATAAGCAACAGATAAAGCACTCCCAATTCAATAAATGGTGATGGGATAACTGGCTAGCCATAGGTAGAAGAATAAAACTGTACCCCTACATTCTAGTATATACAAAAAGCAATTCAGTATGGCTTAAAAATTTAAATGTAAGACCTCAAGATATAAAAATGCTAGAAGAAAACCTAGGAAATACCCTTCTTGACACTGACTGGCAAATAATTTATGGCAAATTTCCCAAAAGCAATTGCAACAGAAACAAAAGTTGATTAAGTGGGACCTAATAAAACTAAAGAGCCTCTCTGCACAGCAAGAGAAACTATGAACAGAGTAAACAGATAACCTACAGAATGGGAAAAAATATTCAGGAACTATGCATCTGACAAACATCTAATATCCAGGATCTACAAGGAATTCGATCAAATCAACTAGCAAAAACCAAATAACCCAATTAAAAAAAGGGAAAAGGACATGAAAAGATACTTCTCAAAAGAAGACATACAAGTGGCTAACAACCATGATCAAATGCTCAGCATCATTAATTGTCAGAGAAATGCAAATCAAAACCACAATGAGACACCACCTCACATCACTCAGAATGGTGATTACTAAAAAGTCAGAAAAAGCAACAGATGCTGGTGTACTATTAGTGGGAATACAAATCAGTTCAGCCACTATGGAAAGCAATTTGGAGGTTTCCCAAAGAACTTAAAACAGACTTATTATTCGACCCAGCAATCCCATTACTGGGTACATACCCAAAGGAAAATAAAACATTTTACTAAAAAAGACATATGCACTTGTATGTTCTTGTATGTTCATTGCAGTGCTATTCACAGTAGCAGAGACATGAAATCAGCCTAGGTTCCTGCCCATCAATGGTGGATTAGATAAAGAAAATGTGTCATACATATACCATGTAATACTATGTAGCTATAAAAAAGAACAGAATCATATCCTTTGCAGCAACATGACTGCAGCTGGAGGTCACTCTCCTAAGCAAATTAACACAAGAACAGGAAACCAGTACTGTATGTTCTCACTTATAAGTGGTAGCTAAACACTGAGTACACACTGACATAAAAATGCGTAGACACTGGGAGCTACCAGAGGGGAAAGGAACGGAGAGGGTATGAGCTGAAAAACCATTGGTTACTATGCTCGCTCTATGAGTGATGGGGCCACTTGTATTCCAAACCCCAGCATTACACAATATACCCACATAACAAACCTATGCCCTTTGAATACCAAATAAACAAATAACAAATAAAATGTGGTATGCTTGCATACTGTAAAAAAAATTCCTTTGGAGTAATATTTATTTTTAAATTTTGTCAATATTATTTTAATTAGTTCATAGACTTCCCTTTTACCAAATAATTTACTTCAAAAGCCTGTTTTGTGTTATATTTATTCAATTTAAACAAATAAATATTATTTATTTCTAGCACTTTGTGGTGGGCAACATTGTAGGCTAAAAATATTTATTTGTCAGTTTTTGAAAAAGTTTGTTTTTTGACAGACATCTTTTCAAAATAGTCGTCTAGAGGAAAGAAGAGTAAAAAACAATTTGTCTCTTCAGAATTTTAAGCTTTTTAAACTTTGTCAAGCTTCTCCAAGATGGAAAGAAAGAATGAAAAAGAGAGAGGATGAGAGAAGGAGTGGTAAGAGAAAGCATGAGGGAGAGAAAGAGGAAGAGAAAGGAAGGAAGGAAAAGAAGGAAGGAAGGAAGGGAAGGAAGGAGGGAAGGAAGGAGGGAAGGAAGGAAGGAGGGAAGGACGAAAAGAGAGAAAGAGGGAGGGAGGCAGGGAGGGAGGTACGAAGAAGTAAGGGGAGGGGAGGGAAAAGAAGGAAGGAAACGGAGGAAGTTGTTTACAAATGTTAAATCTTGTCATCAAGAAGAAAAAAAAATCCTAACAAGAAAAGTGTTTCACTCTTTCAAGGTCGGTATCTGGAAATTATAGCTGTTCATTGTTACTGGGTTGGTCATCAGACATTGCTTCTGTTACTGCAGATTTTAGGTTCTTGGCTCCTACTGCCCCAGGAATGAGAGAAGAGGCCCTGGAGGTGCGGTGGACCCAAAGAGTTTTGCAGAAAAGCGATTTATTAAGGGGGGAGAGAGAGACACACACAGACACACACAGACACACACACATACACACGCACATACACACACATACACAGAGAGAGAGAGAGAGAGAGAGAGAGAGAGAGAAGTAGTGAGAGAGAGAGGGAACTCCTACGATGAGTTCACAGGTGAGGAGCAGGGGGTCTCTTAATCTGGGAGTTACTCCCGCCCCATTCAAGTTATTGTCCAGTGAGAGGAGTTCTTCCAAACTTCCTCTGGGGTCATTGATATTTTGACTTTGACATCTGATTGGTTGTTGTTCAGTCCACAGTTCTCCCATAGCTTTTCGAGGGCTTTCTAAACAAAAGAAGCTCACCTGGGCAGTCTACCTTAGCTTGGGTGAAACTTAGAAAAAGGCCTGTAAGCTCCCAGATGGGGGCGTGAAAGAAGGCAGGTCAGGCATGTTGCTGGGAAGTTCTTGCCTTTGAAACCACGCCCCTTGTGGACCCGGGAAGAAAAGTTAACACATTCCCTCACTTCTAGGTCTTTGGTTGGGAGAGTGAATATTTACATTACATATTCATCTTTTTAAAACTAAGATACCTTAAGTTACAGTTATAATTCAGGACTAGAGAGTTGTATTTCATCTCTTCTATATAATAGCATATCTTCTGTCTCCCCCCACCCACCCCCGCCTCTCTAGGAATTCTGGTTCTCAAGGACACTGGATACAATAGAATTAGAGTATTCTACGTTCATTTGCTTTATAACAACCACTTTATAGCATTTTCGATATAGAATAGTCTCAGTATCACAATACAAATCTACTACCACAAAATATGATTATTGAATAGCTAAAATAATTTTAAGTATGCTCTCCCCATTCTTGCCTGATGTTTTAGGTTTATAAATATATCTACATTGCCAGATCATATTGATGCTACATATTATAATCTATTTCTTTTTATCTTCCTATAATCCTAGTTTCATAAAAATGATGTATTTAATGTTCACTAACAGTTATTATGTAGAAATCTCTCTAATAATTTTGTTTGTCTGAAGTTGATCCTTTAGTAGATTCTTTACAAAAGATCAAGGGGAAAATATTCCCTGAGAGCTACCATTTTGATAACCTTTTGCCTCTGCCCTCTATGTTAAAAGATATATTTTGCTACATCAAAAAAACTCTTTAGTTTACATTTTGATTCTTGAGCATGTTAACACATTACTGTTACTGTTTTCTTTGGATTTACAGAGTTGTTAGCAAAGGCTCTAAAGATAATCTAATTTTATTTTACTTATAAGTCTCATTCAGCTTAAATACCTATGAGATAGTTTTCTTTTTTAAAGTCCAGTTTCTTTAAAATAATTTGTTTTGTTTTTGGATGTCCTAGATTGATAATTTCAGGTACAAAGTTATTTTTTCCAATATATAGTTTCAAATCTGTTTATTTCAAGAATAATATTTGAGTTATTGTTCTTAATATTGCTTTTTTTTTTTCTTGGTCTTGGTTTTGTTCTTCAGGGACTGCTATATTCATATGTTGGATTTATTTGCTTACCTTGGTGATTTGTCTCCTTCCTTTACATTGTTTTGATCGCTTTTCTAATTTTTTTTTAAAAGTATCCTTTTACTTCTAATTGTGTTAAGATATATCTTATTGCTTTATTTACTCTTCTATTTCTACCATCTTAATCTTCATTTCTAAAACGACCTTTTTGTAACATTTCTAATTATCAGTAACATCTGTCACTGATTTCTGAGTTTTCTAATTTATGTTTATTTTGTTCTCTAAAGTTTGAATCATTTCCTTAATAATG
The DNA here is from genome assembly GCA_963573385.1 of Cacajao melanocephalus. Taxonomy (NCBI): domain Eukaryota; kingdom Metazoa; phylum Chordata; class Mammalia; order Primates; family Pitheciidae; genus Cacajao; species Cacajao melanocephalus. Next base: position 82,443 of record CAUYLG010044767.1, read on the forward strand.
TCTTTTTAGTTATTTTGAAAGAGTATGTAATACTTTTTCATGTTTTTTGTAAGTACATATGAATAAAAATAACATGCTTTTAAAAATGTCCGCTACTTTTTTGCAACTTCATATAGTGCTTTACCTTGACATATTTCTGTTATATATTTTTATGTGAATCTAGCTTATCATTATTTTAAGAATGAGGCTTGATCCTTTTTATTTAAGAATGAGGCTTGAAAATAGCTTTGCTAACTTCAAAGAGCCCTCCTATGATGTACACTAAAATGCCTACACACAAAATATAAATATTAATAAGAAGGGGTTAGGCACAGTGGCTCGCCTTATAATCCCAGCACTTTGGGAGGCAGAGTAGGGTGGATCACTTGAGGCCAGGAGTCCCAGACCAGCCTGGCCAACATGGTGAAACCTTGCCTCTACTAAAAATACAAAAAAATCAGTTGGGCATGGTGGCATGTGCCTGGTAGTCCCAGCTACTAGGGAGGCTGAAGCAGGAGAATTGATTGAATCCAGGAGGCAGAGGTTGTAGTGAGCCAAGATCATGCCACTGCACTCCAGCACTCCAGCCTGGGTGACAGAATGAGACACCATCTCAAATTTATATATATATATATAATATAAAAGAAGGCATATAAACAAAGTAGTAGACATTAAAAAATACAAGGATGGTTGCTTATGGAAGGTGGTGGAATAGGAAATATGAAAATAAAAAGAACAAACAAACAAAGCAAGAGTGAAAGCCTTCATATAGATAAAAGATGATGGTATATCATGAACTGAGTAGTATCATTATTTTCATCTTTGGCACCTGAGGTCTTCTGACAGCAAAGGTTTATGGAAAGAATACATGTTTATTGTATTAAAAATAAAAAAATCACAAGACAGACTGAAAATTTTAAATCATCTATAATTCTACCACTTAGAAGTAATCCCTGGAAATATTTTGGAATATTTTTCTTGTCCTCTGTGGTGTGTGTGTATGTATGTTCTGCAATATTCATAGGGTAGAATTTCTGTATTTACATGAGAACCTATAATTCAGATCACTCTACACAGCTCTGACTTTGTCTTGTGACATTACTTTTTTTCTGGGTTTTCTAATTCATGTTTATGTTGTTCCTTTATGTCTTGAATAATTTTCCTAATGGTTTATTTTAAAATTACATGTAATAATTTTGATGTTTGTTTGTTTTATTTTTATTTGTTTTATTTTATTTTAAGTGCCCAAATACATGTGCAGAACGTGCGGGTTTGTTACATGGGTATACATGTGCCATGGTAGTTTGCTGCACCTATTAACCTGTCATCTAGGTTTTAAGCCCCAAATGCATTAGGTATTTGTTCTAATGCTCTCTCTCTCTTTTTCCTCCACCCCTTGACAGGTCCCAGTAATTTTGATTTTTTTTAAGTGTGTCATTATAACATGCTTTCATTATCTTCAAAAATTTTCTGCTATTCCTTCTTATTGTTCTTATTGTATCTTTATATGGAACTTTATCTTGATATATGTCTACTGCTTATTTTTACATGAGTTTAATTGATCAGTTATTTTAAAACGAGGCTTGGTGAAGATAGCTGTGCTAACTTCAAAGTGCTCTCCATTGATGTAAACTAAAATTGCCTTTCAAAGTATACTTTCAAAGCAATGATTGATAATAACCACATAGATGCTTTCATATTGGTCTACCAATTTATTTTACTTTTATTTTTTTAAAATTTACATGATGAAAATGAGGAACTGGCTATAATTTTTGCTAATATATATAACAGTGTGATTGCTATTCTTATACATAGATATTAGTCCAAGTCACTAATTAGTTCTTCAGTATACATTTCTAGAAATGAAATTAGGCTGAGTGCAGTAACTCATACCTATAATGCCATGATTGCTTGAGCTCAGGAGTTCAAGATCAGTTCGGGCAACATGGCAAAACCCTGTACCCACCAATAAAAAATAAATAAATAGCTGGGCGTGGTGGCACATGCCTGTAATCCCAGGAGGCTAAGGTGGGAGGATTGTACGGGACCAGGAGGTTAAGGTTGCAGTGAGTTGAGATCAGTCCACTACATTCCAGCCTGAGCAACAGAGTGAGACCCTGTCTCCCTGTCTCACAAAAGAAAAAGAAAAGAAAAGAAAGAAAAGAGAAAAGAAGTAGAATTACTAGGTCATATGTTTCCGTATTGCCAATTAGAAAAGTTAAAAGTTTATAAAATATTGACAGGATAGGAAAGTGTTCATTTCACCACTCTCATCAGTAATTTAAAAAGTTAAACATTTTGTTTGTTTAAAAATACATTTCTTTGATGAAAACTAAAGTTAAACTTAATCTTATTTTATTATTCTTTTGAATTTCTTCTATAATGAATTACCTAGTTTTGTAATTTATTTTGTAAATTACAAAATAAACCACACTGCCCCCACCACCCCAAATCTTCACTCAGTCTTCCTCTCTCAGTAAATGGCACCTGCAACCCACCTAGGTCATATACAGTGAATTGTGATTCTTTCTTGCATTTAACTTTTCATTACTGTTTCATACAAATGTTTCTCAAATTCTCAAAATTATTAAAAAAAAAAAAGTCTAAAATCTGCCTACTTGTCTCCATCTTTGCTACCACGCTAATCTAAACAACCTGGTCTCTGAGCCACCTTTCTCCTTCTATGCATTCTCCATGTTGTAGTCACACCGATTTGAAAGGGTTGTTCTCTCTAGTCCTTCATGCTTAGAAAGACTTTCCCAAACACAAGATACTACTAGATCTTTTATGTGATTTTCATTTTTATTAGATTCGAATGCATTGTACTTTCATAATTATTCTTCTCTAGAATTTCAGAATTTTAGTTTGTGTTTTTTCTTTGATATGAGTTTACTTTTTAAAAATGTTCCCTGGTGAGAAGTGTATTTTTTGTTATTATTAATTGAGGACTTAGTGTATTGTGACTCCTTAATGTTGTTTATATTTCTATTTTTTGAGTTATTTATGGCCTAATATATGGTTAACTTTAATGGGGCCTTATGCACATTTGAAAAGAAGGTATATTTTCTGCTATCAGGATAAAGTGCTTATATATTTATAGACTGTATCTTAGGTTTTCAAGCTTTCTATGTCCTAACACTTTTTTTGCCCTTGATCTATCTAGATCTGAGAGAAATGTGCTAAAGTTTCCTATTTTTAATATGTGTCTATTTCTCCTTTCATTGCCTGTAGTTTCTGCTTCATGAAAGTTGCTACTGATATTTGGTGAATAGATATTAATATCTTCACTGTGATTCGCACTCTTTAGCATTATAGAGTGTCCTACTTTGTATCGTTTAATTCTTCTTGGCCTGAATTCTACCTTGTTTTAGATCAAGATCGTGACCCCTGCTTTCTTCTTTCTTGCCTTTGCTTGGTGTATTTTTGTTCATGCTTTTTATCTTTACCCATTTCAATTCACTTTATTTTAGGTATATCTTTTGCATACAGCATAAAGTTGAATTTTTCTTTCTTAGCCAATCTGAATTTTTTTTTATTATATAAGTCCACTAACATGTACTGATACAAGTGATATATTTGGTCTCAGTTCTATAATAAAGTATTATGTTATATAAATGTGATTGTATGTGCATGTTCTATTATTTTAGTTGTCTGCCCTTTCCCCCTTTTTTCCTTTGCTACTTAGTAAAGTTTGAACTCTTTCTAATGTTTAGCTTTACACTAATACCTATCTATAATGCATTTAACCATACCATGTTCTGAATCAGTTTCTTTCTGTTATGAATATTAGTCACCCAGAAACTGCTTCTTTTCCTCTCTTGCTACTTGTAAGTATAATCTTAGTGTTATGTGTAAAGCAAAACATATGTAAGCTTCAAGCTCTTAATTTTTCTGTTTTAGATTATATCTTTCTCCTTCCTAATACCGGTAAGCCAATCAGTGAGTTTATTCTAATGTCTATTTACCCCTTTCCATCCCAATTAGTAATTGGTTGTATTAGTTCTCCACATCAGGGCCTGTAATATGCACATTGCATTTTATCATCTTTCATTTTCTGATCCTTAAATGCTGACCGCCAGGCCGCTAGACCATATGAACGAGCTTTCCAGATATTATAGTTTTCTGGAACTCTTTCTATGATAAGTTCCCTAGAAAAGGTTTATGGAAATAATATTATTTCAAGTATTGTAGGTTTAGAACTCTTAATAGCCTTTATACCAAAGGATGTTTGGTCAGGTATAAAACCCTTGGCTCACGTATGCTTTCCTTCAATACTTTAAAATGTTGCTTAATTGTTTTGTAGCTTAAAACATTGCTGCTTAGAAATTGGTACAACATTCATTTTTTCACTTTGTTAATTGATTTGTGTATATATGTTCGTGGTGTGGAGTGAGGATAGAGGATGTGTGGTTCTGAATTTCTGAAGGCAATTTTTCCTTATCTTTACAGTTTAATCTGTCTTGGTATTGACTCCATGTATAAGAAGAGTAGGAATTTTCAATAAAATCAATTTTTGTTTTTCCAGAAAAGTTTTGATAAATTATGATTTAAAATAAAATTTTCTGTTTAATAGCTTCAATGTCCATCTTCAGGAAAAACTATTAAATGCATATTTGATCACCTTTGCAGCTTTTCTCCATCAGTTTTTCAAATCTTTTTAATATCTTTCTTTAAGTCTGACTGGTTTGATTTTGATTTTCCATTTATTAACTATTTATCCCACTTCACTTACAGTGTTTTCCCTGGTGTCAATTTACTCTTCTATTCTTATTTTAGCTTTATTTCTGAATATTTTCCACTTTTCTAATTCAATTTTAATAATTGTCAGTCCTCCCTCCTGTCTTTTTGTCAGTTACTCATATAAGCTCTGGGATTTTGAATTTCTTAATTGAAATAGTCTTTCAAAGCTTCTAACATATTCTGTACCACACTTTGAAATATTGTGCCAGAGTTTCTGTTTTGAGGCCATTGTTTTATTCTGATATGTTCTTACTGTTTTTTGAAAGTAATAAAAGCTATTATCATAATAGCTTTTATTACTTTTTTAGTATTAATTTATGTTGGAGTTAGACTGCATTTTTCCCTACATTTGTAAAGGAGTGAGTTTTCCTAAGCTATTAGAAAGAGGCTTCCTAGGGCTCGGCACTGTGGTTCATGCCTATCCCAGTAATTTGATGGGCCGAGGCAGGAGGATTGCCTGAAGTGAGGAGTTAAAGAGCAGTCTAGGAAATGAAGTGAGGCCTTTCAGAAGGAAGGGAGGAAGGGAGGAAAGGAGGGAGGGAGGGAGGGAAGGTTGGCAGAGATGGGGAGGAGGGAAGTAGGGAGGGAAGAGAAAGGGAAGGCAAGGGAAGGCAAAGCAAGGCAAGGCAAGGCACTTCTTAGAAGGGGAATGGGCAATAGCATAGCTTTCCCAATATTATAAATTAAAGGTATCCTCTTTTTGTCACTTCCAGAAAGGCTCAAAATATGTTCTCTTCATGTAGATCTAAGCGTATTCAGGACAACTTTCAGTCTCCAGCCTATGCTTACTTCGTGAGCCCTTAGGAGCCTCGTTTACTCAGTGCTTTCTGCTTTAGGTATTATGATGTTAAAGAACCTTTTGAAAACTTTCCTTCTTTTGACATTGTCCCACTATCTGATTCTTCAGCCTCTATTTCTTCCTGTCATTTCTGTCCTGCTCAGTTTTGTTTGTTTCCAAGTATGTTTGTATTTTTCAGTTTTCTCAGCATATATCTCTATTCTGGAAAGTCATAGGAGGTTGGAGAAGGAGTTCCTATTTCACTGATTTCCCAAGGTCCAGATGTCCCAGCATTCTGTGATTTTTCCCAGGTGTTCACACTGATTTTCTTGCACTAGCTTTCATCTTGGAGACAGTGAAGATTTTGCCCAGGGTCCCCTGTTGTCAGACATATTTAGTCATTTCTAATCAGGGTAAGCTCTCCTCCCCTTGGAAATATTTGCTACCACTGTTCTTTCTCCTTTTGATTTGTAAAGTGTGCTCTAATACTTCTGACTCCCAGTTTCTCCTATACCTATTGATTCATGTAGTTTCTTTTAGTGGTTTGTCAACACCTAATTATCTTCAGTAATTCTTTTACATTAATAATTTATAAAATCATAAAGTGTTATTATTTTAGAGTTGAAAGTGTATTAGACAACCCCAAGAATAAGCAACTAATTATTCAGATAAGGAAACTCAAATTTTCTCATGATCACAAGGTCTGTAGCTATTACAACATACTGTAATGTTTAATTGCTTTCTTAATAATTATATCTCAACGCTCCAAATAGATGATAAGTTTCTTAAATTTAAGGCCAGGTATTGAAAGAAGAATCTATTTCAAAGTAATTTTTAACCAATCGGAAAATTCCATTAACTTGCTATCTGCTTTCCAAGAATTGTTATACTTCTTTTGTTTCCAATTAAACAAGTTATAATTCATATTTGTGTAATGAAACAGGACGAATCTATAGGTACAATCTTCAGAATCTTATCTGAACTAATGGGTCCATGGTTTACAAAGATTCTCCTGAATATAAATATACATGTATTGTTTTTCCTTATGTTAATTATTTGCATTTTAGGGGTTCTATTCAGTATTTATCAATTCTTTTTGATATTTACCTAAAAGCCTGCATATTTACCTGTATACATTGTCTTTTTTGTTGAAGCCTACTCTGCTGACTTCACCTAAATGAAGATGGGATTTATCAGCAAACAGAAAGCAGGTGAAAACCAGACCAGATGTCCATAATTATATGAGGCACTAATTAACACTACCTAAATGAAACAAGTTTGTCTTTATTAATATGTCACTTGCACACTATTACTCCTCAACCTGAGGAAATACTCTGTGTGTGATGACACTACTGTGTTCTGTCATAATGGTGCCATTATTACATCTGCAGAGTTTCTGACTGGGACTTTCCAGCTGATAGACAAAGGTATGCACTTTTATTTCCAGTTCATTTCTCTAGTTCTAATTACATTATTAATTCAAATAATTACTTAAATGCTTCAGACCATAATATAAAATACAAAAAATAAGCATAGGAACCCCAAATAAATTTTCTGTGAAAAATCTAAGCCCATTATTATTTTTCATTATTATGTAAAGTTTTATAATCCAGTCATGGTACTTTAATCTGTGTTTTTATGCTGAATATACTGAATTTTATGAATTTAGCCATAAACATTTCTGGGTTTAAAAATTATCAGTAATGCTAGAGCAGGCAGCAGAAAGATTGTGGGCTTTTCTCTTTTTTCTCTCAAAAACATACTAAAGTAGGCTAGGCACAGTGGCTCACGCCTGTAATTTTAGCACTTTGGGAGGCCAAGGTGGGCAGATCACCTGAGGTTAGGACTTCAAGACCAGCCTGGCCAACATAATTTAACCCCTGTCTCTACTAAAAATATAAAAAATTAGCCCAGTGTGGTGGTGCATGCCTGTAGTTCCAGCTACACTCGGGAGACTGAGGCAGGAGATCACTTGAACCCAGGAGGTGGAGGTTGCAGTGAGCTGAGATCGTGCCACTGTACTCCAGCCTGGGTGACAGAGTGAGATCCCAACTCAATAAATAGACAAATAAATAAATAAATAAATAAAACTAAAAATAGAGTATTTTCTGTTATTTCATTTTTAATAAAAGCTGAAAATGACAGTAATTGCACACACACACACACACACACACCTGAAGAATGTGTGCCAGACATAACAAACTTTGAAGCAAATTAATAGAGGATATAGAGTTTCATTAAGTGATTCTTTTTTCTTGTTTTTCTCTCTAGAGGATAACAAGTGAAACAATTATCAATGGCTCCATTACAAACAGGTTGAAGAGATGAGGACCTAGAAAGGGACATGAAAAAAATCATGAGAAAAGTAGAAAGACTCTATTCGATCTTATTCCCCCTTCAATAAGGAACAGGAAAGACTCAAGGAAAAGAGATTCCTGTACTGGGCCCCGCATTTTAAAGGGACTTGTATATCTTGTTTATCAGAAGCAAACACAAATAAATCCACTAAAACACACATGGGTCCTCAAGTCACAAAGAATTCAATGCTCAGCAGTGGTACCAAACAACTACCCACTGATTCTTGGGACTAACAGCATTCAAACTCCAAAGGAACTCTCATCCACAGCTCTCGCTGAATTCATCTGAACATCTTGAGGAATTGCAGGTTGTGCCATAAGAGATGGATGCTGCTTCACAGTACAATAAATATTTTTGTAGTTGAAGCATATAGAGAAGAGAAAAAGGCAAATTAATTAACTAATACAGTCTTTCATCAGACATAGTGTGAATATAATATTTTGTGGTCAATGAAGATTTACTTCCCAATAATGTCAACCATTATTATTATTATTATTTTTTGCTTTTCTTCATGTTCCAATTCTTGGACCCAGAGGTATTCACAATACAGTTGCAGCATTTATAACAGTTGCACACAGTAGCTGAGAAGAATTTCACAATATTAAAAAAATTCACATTTGTCTTATATTTATATAAATGCAGTTTTAGAGGTAACATGCTTGAAGTTAAATACAGATCCTTGTATTGGAGGTAACATGCTTGAAGTTAAATACAGATCCTTGTATTGGCAGCTATGTGGATATTGAATGCTAGAATTTTGGATAGCGTTAGTTTAATAAAATATTTACTAAGATTTAATTTCTATAAACAAAAGTTACTGGCCACACTAGATCAAGTTTTATCTCACTTGAAAAGCAACTTGAAAGAACTGAACAGCATATTGCTGTTTTCTGTTTACTTTAAAATATTGAAGTATTTTAAGGAAGAATTGTATGGTTTGTGAATTTGTTTTAAGAAATGGCAAAAGCATGAAATAAGTAGAGTAGATTGTTAGGAGAAAACATAATATATTTAAACTTTATCAGTGAAACAATTTATATGTGACTTCATTACAGAGCTCAAACATGGTGTGTTGGTTTGCTAAAGCTGCCATAACAAAATGCTACAAACTATAGTTTGATTCAGTCTATAATACATGATATGTAAAGCTTAGCAAAGTGAAGTTTCTTCAAAATTAAGGCCAAACCTGCTGGCTCATGCTTGGAATGCCAGCACTTTGGGAGGCTGAGGCAGGTGGGTCACTTGAGGTCAGGAGTTCAAGACTACCCTGGCCAACATGGTGAGACCCCATTGTTACTAAAAATTACAAAATAAGCCAAGCATAGTGGCATGTGCCTGTAATCCCAGTTACTTGGCAGGCTGAAGCTGAGGTAAGAGAATCACTCATACCCAGGAGGTGGAGATTGCAGTGAGCAAAGATCTTACCACTACCTCCAGCCTGGGCAACAAAGTGAGACTCTTCAAAAACAAAAGAAAAAAATTAATGAAAACGAGGGCCTGCCTACCTTGCTTCAGAAAGATTGTCAAATTTAACATTATACTCACAACACAAATTATGTAAAACATCTCAATTACAATAACACAATAACTTGGAACTTTGCTGAAATAAGAGCACTAAGAATTCATTTACTTGCTGGCCTTTATTTTATTGCTCATTTAAACATTGCTGACCCACCCACTACCAGATTCCTTAAATATGTACAATATTAAAGTACCATAATTTGTTACTATTTTGCTGACTTTCCAGGCACATGAAAACAATTGCTCTACAGTAATTTTTAAAATTTTTGTTTTTATGAAGGTATATGTTTTGCAGGTGTGTGTGCCTTTTTTTTATGAGACAAGATCTCACTCTGTTACTTAGGATAGAGTGCAGTGGCTCAAGCTCAGCTCACTGCAGCCTCCACCTCCTGGGCTCAAGGAATCCTCCCACCTCAGCCTCCTGAGTAGCTGGGACCACAGGTGTATGCCACCGCACCTGGCCATTTTTTTGTATTTTTGGTGGAGACTAGGTTTTGTCACGTTACCCTGACTAGTCTCGAACTCCTGAGCTCATGCGATCCTCCCACCTCAGCCTCCCAAAGTGCTGGGATTACAGGCATGAGCCACCACACTGAGTGAAGGTATATTTTCAACTTAAAATGAGAGTAATACAGTTCATTGTCAGATTTTTAAAAATAAATTTAAATAATCACTATATATGGCAGTGGGCCTCCATTTGTTTTCTTCCTTTGATTCCACCAATATTAGAAGCTGGGCTGCTTACTCCGTTTCAAGAAATAACAAAGTAGAGTCTTCAAGGAAGATCTCAGCAAAGCCATTTGTATTTTCCTACCCAAAACAGAAGATTCAAAAATTGCTAGCCAACTTGACTTTAGAAACTTTTAGATATATGAATAAAATGTCAAATGTCTACTTTAAAATTGATTTCCCTATAAAGCTAGTTCTATGAATACATGTAGAAATGTTGAGTAGATGGTAACTTAAAAATATTTTAAAATCTTAAACAATTGTTTTCAAGATTTGGGCATCAAAAATATCTTCATCATAGAGCTATTAATAGTTTTGAATCACCCACTTTCCAAATAATATAATATCTACTTCCACATTTTTTTTTAATGGAGACAGAACATTTTAAATCTATTTAAGGTATTACCAGTAGAAAATTTATCTTGTTACCAGAACCCAGAACCCACTCAAGTATTGTTAGGGTAGCCACTATTTTCTCATCCTTTTTATATGTAGGTTTATATTTATAACTTGTAAAGGTAAATATTTACTCAATTGATTTCTTCTTTTCTTCTTTATTGCTTTTCAAAGTTAACTTACAAGTGTTAAAAGATTTATTTGTAATGACAGCCCACATTTCTCATACTTTCCAGGGAACAACTGCTAAAACTGTGTGTGAGACCTTTTCAGTATTGACTATGGTCATTTCAGGCTAAGATCCTTCCCTCAAGCAAATTTTTTGAGGGAAATTCAAATTAATTCCCGTAACTAAAATTAAATAATTAAGATACATCCTGCTAAAAGGCCAAAAGAGAAAATATTATAAGAATTGATAGACTAGGCAAATTTTACTTGCCCAAAGGTCTTTTTTTTTTTTGGAAAAAAAAAACATTAATATGCAAGCAAATGAAACAGTAAACAGAAGCGTTTGAGCCACAAGTTTCACACCCACTGCTTCTAGCCAGACCGAGGTGTTCTTGTCAAACTACAGAGATCAGGAAGAATCCTACCCTGGCATGGGTGCAGGTGGAATCCCACAGTCAAAGACAGAGGGTGAGCAGGGAAAACATGAGCTGCTACTATTTTACTCAAGCAGCCCCACCTCTCAGCACACCTTCCTTCAGTACATGTGACAGCTAAAGGACTAAACACAAATAATAAACCGCATCCAGCCTTCCAGCTGAAAGTCTAATGGTGAACTGGGTTAACTGGGAGAGAGTTCAGTGAGGGTCCACTCACTCAAATCCTGGCCAAATGCCCAGCTCTACTATAGCCGTGAGTAAGAAGCAGGAAATAAAATGCCCATGGAGTCAATGAAAAGTATCACCCAAGAGGAGAAAAGCAACATTCCATATAAAAGAAAAATGAGGATATTTGGAATGCTTACTCCAAAATATAAAAGGAATGTTTAGAAAAAAGTGCTTCTGGGGCCTTAAGCAAAAAAAAAAAAAAAAAAAAAAAAAAGGATATATTTTATGAATCATAAAATCTGTAAATAATTCTTGTGCTTGACCCTTTTCAGATTTATTGATCTATTATTGAGTATCTCTTCTCAAATAAAATTTAAAATAGTTGTGACAGTATATACACTTATATTGAGATTATGTTTAGTGTTTTTCTGTTAAGCATAATGCAGAACTTAAAGTACCTGAAAAATGAAAAGGTAAAAATACAACAAGCAGCTAGGCACGGTGGCTCACACCTGTAATCGCAGTACTTTGGGAGGTCAAGGCAGCTGGATCACCTGAGGTCAGAAGTTTGAGACCAGCCTGGCCAACATGGAGAAACCCTATGTCTAGTAAAAATACAAAAATTAGCTGGGCTTTCAGGTGTGCACCTATAGTCCCAGCTACTCAGGAGGCTGAGGTAGGAGAATCACTTGAACCCTGGAGGCAGAGACTGCAGTGAGCCAAGGTAGTATGCCACTTCACTCCCGCCTGGTTGACAGAGAAAGATTCTGTTGCAAAAAGCAAACAAACAAAAAACAGGCAAATTTTAAAATTGAAAGCAATATACATAGTATTAATATCAGAAAATATGTCAAAACATTACACTGAACTATGGGAATTTTTATTTTTTATAGGTCTTAAGAAAAGTCAATTTTATGAACAGATGTTCATGTAGCAAATGTCATAGCATCAATGTAATCAATGTGATTGAAAGAAAAAACTATAAAATCAACTATAGTTTGAGATGACTGACCTCAGAAGATAAAAACATTTCACGAAAGGAGATAATTTCTCCATTGTTCAGGAAAACAGTGAAAGTTCAGCATCTCTTCTTGCTTATTTGGAACCAGTGAAAGATTAAAAATATTGAGTGTGCAAACCTAATATATGCTTATTTATTTAAAAAGCATTCCACAATGTAAACATATATCAAATCATCACATTGTACCAACTAAATATTTAGTTACTAGTTGATATGGCTTGGCTATGTGTCCCCTCACTCAAATCTCATCTCAAATTGTAATGTTCAGGTGTCCAGAGAGGGATCTGGTGAAAGGTAATTGAATCATGGGAGTGGTTTCTCCCATGCTGTTCTCATGATAGGGAGTTCTCATGGGAACTGATGGTTTCAAGAGTGGCATTTTTTCCTGTGTTCTCTCTCTCCTGCAACCATGTAAGACACATCTGGCTTCTCCATCTCCAGCCATGCTATGAATCAATTAAACCCCTTTTCCTTATAAATTACCCAGTCTCAGGTAGTATCTTTATAGCAGTGCGAGAACAGAGTAATGTATCAGTCAATTTAAAATAAAATTTTAAATGATTTAATATGAAAATAGATGTGATGCTCTATTAAAATCCATGCAATTGTTTTAAAAAGACATAGATTATTGAATTCACAGTTTTAATGTATTTTTTTCTCACTTGCCTGAGTGTATGATCCCAATTTGGAGATCACTGAGTTAGGCAATAAAGGATCAAAATTGTTCTGCAGAATGAACAGGAATTTTATAATTATCTAATAGAGATATGAGAATATGCTATCTATGGTGTTCATTATATTAATGGCTTAAAAAATCTCACATCAATTGATTTCACAAAACAATTTATTATAAAATTAATCATTGGGTGTATATGTGTGTGTACATATAGCAAACTTTATGTCAAGTAGCAGATTACAGCAGACAATCCCATAAAAGTCAAGGACCAAATGAGATTACATACTAACACTACTAGTTTTAATTTTCCTTCAGAAAACCAATCCTATAATAGAATGTATAAATATTGAAAGGATAGAGTGAATTGGTATAATTTACAAGTTATCTGATACAAGGTAAATCTAAGAAAACTCAGTCTTCAGAAACATGAAGAATTTAGTAGGATAGCGAATTTCAAATTAATTTGAAAAATTATTTTGTAAATGTATTAGAAGAAGAAATTTATCCACAATAGCAATAATAACAAAATAAAAAAGATGGGGGGAAACCACTTTGGAATAAACCTAATAAAAGCAGGCAGTAATTATGCTCTTTACAACATACAGTTGTATAGTTTTACAGTTGTAAAGTTTTAAAAGTTGTCTGGAGAAATAATATTAGATTATTTTAAATTCATTGGAACACTGTGTGATTATAACCAGAAAATAACTTAAAATGAAAGAAAATAGAAAGGTTTGCTCTCTCAAATATATGAAACACAAGAATATAATTAATTAAACTGTTATTGATTCAGGAATTTAAAAAATGGAATATACCAATGACTTCAGAAACAGATTCAAGTATGTATGAGTATTTAGTATACAATAAAACTGAATTTCTTTAATAGTGAAGAAAGCATGGATTAAAGAATAAATGGCATTGGGACCATTTTATTCCAGTTTAGAAATATTGTATTTTTTTCCTCATACCATAAACTAAAAGTCTCTAATGAATTGATGATTTAATTGGAAAAAAGCATATAACAAAAGAAAATTTGGAAAATAATTTTCATAATTTTAAGGTAGGAACCACTTTCTATAGAAAAGATTGATTGGTTGATTTACATAAAAATTTATAATGCACAATAAAACCGTGGAAACTAGTGATGGGCAAGATCATACATAAAGAGTATTTAAATCTTCGAGGTCCTGTTAAGAGCTATTTATGTAGACATTTTTCAGCTATGAAATCGGTTAGGACTTTAACATTTTCCCTATCAGTGTAAGTGTAGATTATATACTGACACCTTTCTAGATGTCAATTTAGAAATATAATTAGATGTTACTAACTTAGTTGTTCTATGTAAGAAATTAGATGAGTATGTGAAGGTATATACACAGTGGTGCTTATTGCAGTTTTGTTTACATTTTTTAAAAATGGTAAGAACTTAATATCCAATAGTAGGGGGTTTATAGCCATTTAAAATGAAATAGTAGGGGGTTTACAAAATGGCTAATATTACAAATCTTGTTAGTGGTAAATTTAGAAAAGTGGAAAGCAGGTGGCCAGTGTGGGATTCTGCATTGTGTGTGTTGGGTTTCGGGGAAGGTAAGGCTATGGGGTGGAGGATACTTAGAAAGGAAGGAAAATTGCTAGAGTGATAGGATACCCTGGAATCCTTAACTGGGAAAGACTCAGGTGCTTGGTGCAGCTTGGAAACAGTCAGAGGGAAAAATAAAAAATAAAATAAAAATTGTTAACATTAAAAAGTATATACACCACATTAGTAAGAGAAAAAGCAGGCTATACAAATAAGTCAGATAACCCCCAGACTGTGTTTTTTGCAGATACATAGCTAAAATAATACTAGTTTCTCAGTAGAGATGGGAAAAAAAATCATCCTTTTCTTTTTCATAATTTTCTGAAAAGTTTGAAATGTGTATGAATTTTTATGTTTAGAAATGATGTGGTTACTTTCATGAAACCGGTTTTATTTAAGCAAAAAACTAACAAATGATCTCATCTTATTATGTATTGACTTACATACTCTATTTTGCAATTCATGAGTGTTTTCCAATTTTTAGTGACTATCATTTTATGTATTTTTAATTCTCCAAAAAATGACTTTACTCATTTTTAGATTATTTTATTGTAAACTATATATATCACTTGGGAGTCATTAAAATATTTAAATAAATGAATGAAACTCAAAAACAACACATGCATTTGCCATAATTGCTTCATTTTTAATTTCCCCCCTCTGTCCTTAATGAACATCAGCCTTTTTTCTTCCTGTGATTCAGCCCACCCAGTGATCACCTACGAACCAGGGTATGAGAAATTTCCTTCCCACACAGAGCTAAGTAAAATACATATGCCTTTGCCTCTTTTTGTATTATAATTAACTAACTAGAGCTTCACAGGATATTAATCTACCCTTTTATTTTTATAGTTCATTAAGTATATTACTATGTGTTTGTACATATTTTATATTCACAGCATTCCTTAAAACAATTTTATTAGTTATTTCTCACATATTGTTACTAAATTATGAAATATGATTCAACCAAACAAACAAACAAAAAAATACTCAGAAATGAAGTTGCCTCCAGTTCTAGCTGTAGAGGCAATCTGATATAATAAGAAAAACCATGAGATATCCAGTTCGTAGTCACAGCTGCTTCCAAGCAGTTCTAGGTCAGTTTAATAAAACCTAGAATGGTTAGAAAATAACTGATTTTACCTTTTAGTCTTGTCACACTGCATCTCAATTTTCAAAACTCTATTCTTAAAGCTCAATTTCAATTTAATAGATGGCATGTGACTCTTAACCCTACGATCAACCAGCAATTGACTTAGACTTCTTGTCAGCACCTAAAAGAAGTTCATTAGGTGACTGATAGCGTCTCCATTTTTCTACCTATCAATGTCAATATAATGATTTTTTTTGGCATTCATATATCTTTTTTTAACATTTATAGAGGACATAGATTGTGTGTTATTCTTTTTAATTACATGTAAAGGAGAAAATTCAGGTGTTGCCATCCAAGCAACAAACATGGAAGTTCTCCTAGATTCTTATATTTCTCAGCAAATCTCCAAGCTGGACTTTTCAGTAGTCCCCATATTGGTCTTCCTTTCTACACACTCTCACCAGAATTGGTCTTTCTCAATTCATCTCTGAGCATGTCACTCTGGCCTTTAAATCCCTCAGTGGCTCTCCTCACCTGCCTGGCAGGGGTCAGGTTCATTTGTTAGCATACTACCCTCTCCATAGTGGTGACCCTTCTTTTAACCTTTAGCTTTATTATCCACCATCCAATTTGACACCCAATCCATTGCCCCTTGGATGCCCTCTTCGTCTGCCTTCTTCAATCTGCCTAATAAAGTTTTGTCTATCATTTAAAGTTTTCAAACTTCTGGGTATACAAGCATCATTTGAAGTACTTGTTCAAAAGTACTCCAAGCTCTGAGATTCTAAGAACCAAGCTATTTCTGGTCCAAATAATGGACACTACACCAGTGATTGTCAACCCAGCCTACATTAGAGTAGAATAACATAGAAATTAGAGTAATTCCATTAGAATAACATAGGATCTTGGAGAGATGGTGGGCAGGACTCATAAGATGTTCAGACACTGATGTAATTTAAACATTTCACAGGTGATTTGTTTCTAATATTCAACAAGAATTAAGAAACACTTCCTCAAAACATATTCAGGCAATAACTCTTCCATAAGGAATTCCTTGATGCTTGAGACAGATAAAGTTAGTCCCTCTCAGAGGATTGATTCTTTGTTAGAATAAAAGCCCAAAGACAGTTATGCTGTATTTGTGTTTGCAACCTGATGGGGTGCAGAAAATGCTACCCCAAAGCATGAAAACAGTAGAAACAAGGAGGTCTCCTTGACTGTCACTCACTCCTTTACCCCTGAAGTAGGCTATAGAGACTAAAATGCTCCTTGCCTCTTCTTCCCTGAAGTAGGCCAGAAAATCCAAGAAGATCACTCTCTAATCTTTTTCCACTCCTTTCCCCTGAAGACCCTTATGTGACAATTGTCCTGTCCTATTTCTGGAGGGAATGAATGTCACACAGTGATGCCAATAAAAAACTGAACCAAGGGCCTTGCTAAGTATCTCCCCACCCCTATCATTTTATTTGCGTTAGATCATACCCCTTTGTCCTCCAAACACACATCTGTATGACGGTCCATAAAAATACACAGGTCTCCCTCTTTCTTTAGATCTTCATTTCTGAAAGCTCCTGTGTCACATAAAATTTATATTGAATAAATTTGTATTCTTTTCTCTTGTTAATCTGTCTTTTATTACAGGAGTCTCAGCTATGAACATTGTGATTGACGAGAAAAAGATATTACTTTTTCTTCCCTACAAATCTGCAACACCTAGCAGAATTCATGATGAAGTGCTCTGTCTGTCTGTCTCTCTCTCTCTCTCTCCCCCCTCCCCCTTTTGCAAATAAAACTTTTGAGGAAACCCTCTGGAGCTAATGGTAATATTACATTCTTTTGCCAGATAAGCAAAACAGAAACTATCCTTTCAAAATTCAATTAATCAATGAAAACCATTTTGTTTTCAGAGTTCATGCTGTCTAAGGATAATTATATTTTTTTACCCATTTATACTTTATTTACCAGAATAAATGGGTAAAAAATATAATTATCCTTAGAGAGCATGAATATTCTTTTTCTAGCTAAAAACCAATCTTCACAGTATTTCATGATAAATTTTCTTTCCTAAAAACTATCTTAGTGTGAGATTGAACATATTTTTATTTGATCTTTATCATATCTTTGTTTTGAAGACTTTTTAAAGATAAATAGTTTTCTTCCTTTTTTTCAGTATTATTAGATGATAGTCTAAAATTTGGAAATGAAAACCTACTCTCTTAACCCTTTAAGTCAAATTTTCCAGCCTTTTCTGGATACCACCCTTTTGGCTACAATTACCATTTAACAGACTGACCCTATTAAAAGTCTATTGGACAAATAAATAGCATATCTGAATTTACATGGGAGAGCACTATCTACTGTATATATATATACACACATACGCACACACACATATATATGTATATAAGTTATTTTAAAAGAAATGCAAATTGAGCAACAGCAAGAAAGAGAAACAAGAACAGGGAAAGATGAGGCAGAAGCGACAATAAAAGCAAATGATTAAAAAGTGAACTGCTTGAGCCCATGAGGTCATGGCTGCAGTGAGTCATGATAGTGCCACTGCACTCCAGCCTGGCTAACAGAGCAACACTGTGTCTCAAAAAAATAAAAATAAAATAGATCAGCTGCAGACCAGAGCTTTCAACTGAAATTTTAAATTAGTGTGATCAAGATCCTGAAGGGTTTATTAAAAAAAAAAAAAAAACTGTAACAGGAGATGAAACAGGGCTTTACCAGTATAATCCTGAAGACAAAGCGCAAGAAGTGGAAGTGGTCCAGTCAATGAAAAAGCAGACTGGTTAAGTACAAACGTCATGGCAACGTTTTTTCGGGAAGCTCAAAGCATTTTGCTTGTTGACTTTCTGAAGGGCAAAAGAATGATAAGGTCTGCTTATTATGAAAGTGTTTTGAGACAGTTACCAAAGCTTTAGCAGAAACACGCCTGAGGAAACTTCCCCAGAGTCCTTCTTGACTATGACAGTGCTCCCGCTCATTCCTCTCATCAAACAAGGGCAATTTTGTGAGAATTTCATTGGGAAATCATTAGGCACCCACCTTTCAGTTCTAATTTAGCTTCTTCTGACTTGTTTTTGCTTCCTAATCTTAAAATTCTAAAGGGTACCCATTTTTAATTCAGTAACCAATATAAAAAGACTGCATTGACATGGTTAAATTCCCAGGACCCTCAGTTCTTTAGGGATGAACTAAACGCCTGGTATCATTGCTTACAAAAGTGTCTTGAACTTGATGGAGCTCATGTTGAAAAATAAAGTTTATATTTTTATTTTTTTAAAAAAGTGGCTATAGCCATAAAGAATAAGAAAAGAGAAGAGATTAGTATGGAGTTTGAGGAAACAGTCCAATATAGAGATTTTGCTTGCAGCAAAGATGAGTTAAGTCATAGAAAATATTTTGAGAGACATAAATTGTGAAAGGAATATGGAATAGCCACAAATGTCTATGAGTACTTCTCACATACATCCACTCACAAGCAGGGAAAACAAATCAAGATAAGTGTTTTCTAATGCTACTAATTGTTTTCATTAAGCAATTATTGCTTGCCTGAACTTTGAGCACATGCTGTCATCTATATAAAATGTTAACCACACATACTTGGTCCAAAGGAAAGTATGCTGGTAAAACTGACTTAGGTCTTCATATATTCCATTACAATGTTTTCATTCTCTGGGAAGCACAAATGTGAATGATACATTTTATTTATAAAGTGTAAAATAAATTTTACTTTAGACAAAACCTCCCTGTATTCTCACATTATTCTTTGCAGTGTTTATTTATACATATTTTATTTATTTATTTTTTATATTACTCTGTATTCATCCATATCCAACATGAATAATGGAAGAAGCTGCCTAGATTTGGAGATAATATCCAGTTAGTCATTTTCTAGAGAAAAGTAAGACTGTTCTATGGGGAAGTCATTCTCATTTAACCATGCCAACAAGCACTCTACATAGAGAATTGTGTCAAAATAAATAGGAAATTTCAGTTGCCTAAAAGGTATTAGCTGAAAACTTTGGATTTCTGTCGGCTTGCTCCAGACCCTGTGGTCTAAACCACTCCTTAGCAACTTACAGATATGATGTTTTAATGCTCCTGAACTGATTGTTAGACTTCTATTATTGGAGTGGAATTTGAGGCCATATCAAGGAAGTATAAAATATTTGTTAACTTAGATTAATTCAGCACCAGGTAACCAACTAGTTCTGATGTTTTTGTTGTATTATTTTAATGCTGACTAGACATTGAACTTTCTGATTTTTCTTATTCTGATCTTTAGACTTTAAATTGTATCCACAATAACAGTAAAATCATTCTAAACATACTATGTCATGGTATTAAGGGTTTTGCTGGTTTTTTTTTGTTTGCTTTGTTTTGTTTTGCTTAATAATAGTTTAGAAAGGTATTTGTCATTTGCGGCTTCCTTGATTTTTTTTAACCTTATTCCTACATTGTGAACTTTTCCAAGTAAGAACTTCAATAAATCTACAAATTTCTCCTTTGTGCTGAGTGAAATTTCCACTAATCAGGTGCATTTGTATGGGATTTTAATTTAGAAGCAAGACATAAAGAAAGAGCCAGGGCACCAGGTGTGGAGTGGCAGAGAGGGCATGCATCTGAGACTGTCAGCAGTTGTGGAAGCTGTCATCATAGAAACAAGCATGATCCTGTGCTTGGCAAAGGAAAAGCCTGAAAAAGCCACAGTACTTCAGTAAAAGTACTGTGGTTCTGCTGTGGGCAGTGGCATAACTGCAGTATCATGATTGAAATTATTATTGTAATCTCAACCTAGAATCTATTCCCTCAGCCTTTCCAAAAGTTCTGTTACATTTCTAAAATTTCTTAATAATTTGCTACTCCTTAAACTGACTATAGTAGATTCTGTTGTCTGCAACCAAGAACCATGACTGATAACATTTATATGCTAAAATTCAGAATTACAATTTAAAACTAATACATCTAGCAGTTGCTAGTTTGTTTTCCAGGAGACCTTTCATGGGGTAACATTTTTCCATGGACTAACAATATTTCTTGACTGCTACTTTGTATGCAGGACTCCATCAAGTGCTAGGAATGAGTGTCAAAATGATTAGACAGGACATTCCGTTCATGAAGCATATGTATCTATGAAATAATTTTAGGTAATGAAATGTTTTAATGTAAGTGTATTTATTACTTATTAGTATATTGGGAGAATACATTGTTACTTGTTGGTACTGCCCTTGGAAAGAGATAAAGCAACTTTTTATCACTAGCTTTGTTTAAAAATAGAAAAATCAGTTGCATATTTTTTCTTTCCAACTTTTATTTTAGGTTCAAGAGGTACATATACTGGTTTGTTATATGGGTGAATTTCATGCAGTGGGGGTGTGATGTACAGATATTTTTATCACCCAAGTAATCAGCCTACCCAATAGGCAGTTTTAAAATCCTCACCCTCCTCCCACCCTTCACCCGCAATTAGGCCCCAGTGTCTATTGTTCCCTTGTTTGTACATGTGAGTACTCAATGTTTAGCTCCCACTTATAAGTGAGAACATGTAGTATTTGGTTTTCTGTTCCTGTGTTAATTTGCTTAGAATAATGGCCTGCAACTCCATCCATGTTGCTACAAAGTTCTATTTTTACAATTGGATATTATTCCATGATATCGCTAGCTTTTTATATCCTTACTTTGTAAAACAGCCTCTACAATTTGTAAAATAGCCTCTACAATTTTCTTCACTTATTAAACCTCTGAACAGACTCTCTAATGGTTCAACAGATGATTCACCGAGAATTTGAAGAAGGAGCTGTCAAGTAATGAGATAAAAAAAAAAAAGACCAGGATGCTGATTGTATGTTTTATCAAATCTGAATACCCTTGGGAGGACCAAAGGGACATAGGTTCCAGCTTTCATCATCAAATGAAAAATATGATGGGTATATGTGTACTTTAAAAGTATGTGTAGAATCCTAAAATGTTATGGAAATAAGAAATGTTCTAGATACTCTATGTCAACATCCTAATTTGTAGGTTTGATCCACCTACATTATGGGAAGGGGAATAAGTTATCTATTTTTGTATTTCCTCATTCCTGTGTGTCTTTGCCACGCATTAAACACATGTGAACAAATGTTATTCCCAACTAAGCCTTCATACTTCCCACTTTTCTATATCCAGTAAACACATTCCCATGTGTGTATATATATAACTTTGAAAAATGCATCTTACATTTTTTTTACTATGACATCTATCATATCACACAATTAGTGGTTTCTAGACCCATTAAACTTTACCTCTAGAACAATACACCTAAATATGTATATTTATATACCTACATAAATATAGTTGTGGCAGGCATAATGAGATAAAATAAGACTTAAGGGCTTTTACTTAGAATTAACCAGTGTCTGGTGATGATTTATGGGCACAGAGAATAGAATGCTATGTAGATGTTAATTGTACAGTACAAATTAGTAGCAATGTTAAGGTATATAGATAGGACTCCAGTTTCTCAGCTCTAAAATACAAAACTCCCCTCTTCCTCATCAGTACAAAATTATCTTAGCAGAACAGGAAGAGAATTGACAGAAATGCAACAGAAGTACATAACAATTGAGATCCAATGCCAGGGAAAACATAAAAAGTTCTTAGTGAGTCAGACTTAGTTTATAGTGTTGTTTTTTCTTTAGTCTGTATTTCAATGGTCTTTCTATTTTTGTTAAATATAAGTGAAGAGAAAGCAGGCTTTATTAGAGTTTTGTTGACTAGCTGCTAATTCTGCTATGCCTTAAATGGTGCACTGAGATCTTTAGCTGTCAGGTACTGGGAAAATGAAAAGTATTCTTAGATTTTCAGTGATGATTCTCTAAAACTCTCGTGAATTCATATTTTGAACTAAAATATTTGCTTTCTCTCTCAATGCTGATCTTTCCCCAGAAATAATATATAGAAGTTTAAAGTCTATACCTATATTTTCCTTGTAGAACAAGATGGTCAATGAAGCAGTCACTGTGAAAACCTCATGAGAACAATTAAATCTCCACAATTAAGTTGATGTCTAAATTTGGCAGTAGAGAAATGGTAATGACACACTTTCTGCAGCTCTTTCTGGAAAGGCTCACTTTCTTTTTTCTTCCAATTTCTTTAATCAAAATGAATAGGCATAAATGATTTTTCAAAATCTTACAAGTTTCTAGAACTAGGACTTTGACAGATAGAGCTAGAAGAAGTCACAAAGTATATTCTCAGAAAGTCAAAGATTCAAGCTCTCATTTTTCTCTGCAAAATATTTTTAGAGAATAAAAATGTGATTTTAACGAAAAAATATTTTAAATAGTAAGCTTGAAAAAAACACATTAAACTCCACAGCTTTTTGCTAATTCATTTTTGTTAGATTTACAGAGTATTTTATGTGAGGGAGAAGAAAAATGCTTTATTGTTTGTGGTGAATGACCTTAACTTCTGAAGTTGAAGGTTGAAAATTACTAGGAGAGGTAAGAAGTAATACTGATATATGATTGTTAGTATAAATATGAGCTTTTGTGGTTGGGTGGACTTCAAAACTCTCCTAATATGATAGCCCTATGTTTCTTACATAAGAGTTAATCCAAAATAATTCTTTTCCTAGTAAAGAACAACTAATGTGCCATCATTTACTTATGTATGTGATATACCATCATTCATTTGTTCATTTAACAAAAATTTGAGTAGGGTTTTGTAGGTCCTGATTCTACAGAGAAAACTCTCTACCTTCAAGAAATATGACGTTATTGGAGGAGTCAGATGTAAATTTTTAAAATAATCATTTATTTATGTCAGTATTATAATAGAAATGTACACAGAATATTATGGACATCTGTTCTTAGCATGGTGGGCTCAAACCAAGCAAGGCTTACTAGAAAATTTAATTCCTCTACTGTTATTTAAATAAATGAAGCTGGGCTAGCCTGGATAGAAGACAGGGAAGGGAACTCAGGGATGAAGGAGCAAAAGTATGGCAGTAACTAATCCTCTAGGTGATTTGTTGATTGGTCTAAATCCATTTACAAATTGGTGGTTATATTGCTAGTTTCACATTGCAAATTCAAAT
This sequence comes from Cacajao melanocephalus, assembly GCA_963573385.1. Lineage (NCBI taxonomy): Eukaryota > Metazoa > Chordata > Mammalia > Primates > Pitheciidae > Cacajao > Cacajao melanocephalus. Next base: position 106,178 of record CAUYLG010044767.1, read on the forward strand.
TTTCTTTGATAAACACAGGAGCGAACTTTAAATAGATGCTGTGATAATAGTTATTTGCCAATTAAAAACCACTACCTGGCTGAGTGTTTTTCTATTCTTAAGAAGAAGTGATGGTCTTTAAAGTATTTGATTTTATCAAGAGATTCTGGAGATTGTCTGGACTCTTCCCCAGTAAAACTCTTCTTAGTAATGGACTATCTACCTTTTATCTACTTTTTCTTCTAAAATTGTTGAAGCCTGCCACCTTTACATAAACGTAGGGCTTTTCGGCCTCAGCATTATTGACAATTTAGATGCAATAATTCTTTGCAGGGGTGGGGAGGCTCCCTGTGCATTATAGGATGCTTAGAATCATCCTTAAACTTTTTACCCACTAGATACCAGTAGGGGACCTCCCCTACTCCAGTCTCCTGCAGTTGTGACAATCTAAATGTCTCCAGACATTGACAAAATATTCCATGGTGAACAAAATCATCACTGGTTGAAAATCACTGCACTAATTTAAGCTATTGCCACTTAGTTTAACTGCAACAGCTTGAATTAAGCTCAATTATTTTACTGTTAGTAATGGCATAATATTAAAAGACTGTTAAGTAACTTGTACAAGGGACATCCAGTGGCCAAATGTCAAGTCACTCCCAATAAAGGCCCAAAGTGGATTAGATAGCTACATATTAGAAAAGGTCCCATGATCCTCTGCAAAGTAGTCTGTGATATTAGTTGGTGCCAATGTCATTACCTGTACTGGTGACACTGTTATTCCTCCCCTAAGCACACAAGGCAGCTCTAGCTTGTTCATGACCTATAAGAAAGCTTGAATTAGCAACTCTCTTTCTCACCTAAAGTAATGATACACTCTAACCCATGATTCTCAGCCTCAGATGCCCTCTGAAACCTGGGGAGATTTAGATAATATTAAACTCTTGATTGCTTGGCAATGTTCTGATTTAATTTCAACAATTCTAATACCTTGGTTACACCCAGAGGTTCTGATTTAATTGGTCTAAGGTAAGGCCTGGACATGAGAAAATTTTTAAAGCTCTTGTGGAATTCTAATGTGCTGCCAAGGTTGAAAAGCAGTGCTCACTTTTCCTTACCTTGGGCTATGGAACATATTTTAACATCTCGGTTTTGTGTAGAGATGTTGGGAGGCAGCTAAATCTTATTTTAGTTATGCTTATACATCTAGCTAGTCTTTGTGAAGCCCATAAACTTTGTGTCTGTTTCAGATCTAGGAATTTGGTTTTTAGAACTAGGAATTTACCTTCAGAACTGTGAAGTTAGTCTTTAACCCAGTGTTTCCCAAACTAGTCTACATATCAAAATTATGCTTTTGTTTTTCAAAAATCAGGTCATATTTCAGTCCAATTAAATTGAAATCATTGAGGATATTACATATATCAGTGTTTGTGAAGCTCCCCAAGTGAGTTCAGTGAACAAACAGGTTTGGGAACCACTGCTTCACCCATATCTGAAGAAGGATCAAAATGCCTTATATTAGAATCATGTAGGCACTTTTTAAACTCTCAGTGCCCAAGTTGTTCCCCAAGTCCATTAAATTAGAACTGCCAGGCATCATTATGTTTTTTACTTAATTAGGTAATTCCAGTGTACAGTCAAGCAGTAGTTCTTAAACTTTAGTATGCATCAACTGCAGAGCTCAATAAAACACAAACCACTGGGCACCAAACTCGAAGTTTCTAATTCTGTAAATCTGTGTTGGGCCTCAAGAATCTGTATTTCTAACAAGTTCTCAAATGACACTAATGCTACAGATCTGGGAACCACACTTTGAGAACCATTGGGTTAGGAGAATCAGCTTATAAATGAAAGAATAAAGTGACATACAGAGATTAAGTTTAACTTCCAGGGATTTTTTTTAGTACTGCCTATTTTAGCTGTTGAATTGTTTTAATGGATGTAATAGTATTTAAAATATCCATGAATATACTAACTATACCTATTGTAATATTTTCTTGTTTCCCATACTAACTCTGTTCCGTTCAGATTAGTTTTTCCCTTTTTATAGCTTGGTGCTATTTTTTCTTTCTCTCAGTTGTATACATAGATGAGATGTGGATCAACAGGTATGGGACTTCAAGTTCATTTATTTCACCCAGATAAGAGGAAGTATGTGCCTGGCAGTAAATATAGCATCTGATAATGGAGGCTTGACTATAGAGTTGTGGTTCCACAGGAAAGAAAATGGTCTTATGTGTAGAAACCCTATAAAGATTACTCACTAAAAACTGAACTAATAGATGAATTCAGCAAAGTTGCAAGATACAACATTAACACATAACAATCCATTGTGTTTCTATATTCTAACAATGGACAATTCAAAAAGAAAATTAAGAAAACCATTTAGTTTATAGTAACACCAAAAAGAATATAATACTTAACCAAAAAGACAAAAGACTAGTTCACAGAAAACCATAAAACATTACTGAAAGAAATTAAAGAGGATACAAATAAATAAAAAGACATCTATGTTTATAGATTAGAAGATTTAATGTTATGATAGCAACACTATTCAAAGTAATCTACAGATTTAATGCACTATGAAAATACCAATGACTTTTTTTGCAGAAATAGAAAAATGTATCCTAAAATTCATACAAAATCTCAAGGGACCCCGAATAGGAAAAATAATCTTGACAAAGAAGAATGGGTTAGAAAACTCACATTTCTTGATTTCAAAACATTGCAAACAATCAAAACACTGTGCTACCAGCATAGCAATAGACATAGAGACGAATGAAACGGAATAGAGAGAGAATCCCCAAATAAACTTTCATATATAGTCAGATTATTTTCAACAAGGGTGCTAAGACCACTCAATGGGAAAAAGAATAGTTTCTTCAACAAATGCTACTAAGAAAACTGGATATCCATATGTGAAAGAATAAAATTGGAATTCCATGTTACACCATATTTAAAAAAAACCCAAAGTCGATCAGATTTAAATGTAAGACCCAAAACTATGGAACTCTTAGAATAAAACATAAGTAAAATACTTTGTGACGTTGGATTTGGCAAAGATTACTTGGATATGACACCAAAAACCCAAGCAACAAAACCAAACATAAACTAATGGGACTACATGAAACTGAAAAACATTGAATGAAACAATCAACAGAGTGAAAAGTCAACCTGTAGAATAGAAGAAAATATCTACAAATCATATATCTGATAAAGGGCATCTTAGTCAGCTTGGGTTGCCATAACAAATGCCGTAAACTAGGTAGTTTAAACAACAGAAATTTATTTCTCACAGTTCTGGAGACCAAGAAATCTAAGATCAAGGTGCTGGCCTATTCAGTTCCTGCGAAAGGTCTTTCTGGTTTAGTATATCTTCACATGGGAGAGAGACCATCTCTGTTTCTCTTCTATCTTTTTTTTATAAAGACAATAATCTCACTCAGGAAGTTTCCACCCTCATGACCTACTGACCTCCCAAAGCCCCACATCCAAATACTGTCACATTGAGGATTAGGGCTTCACCATATGAATTTTGGGAAGGCAAAAATCAATCAGTTCACAGCAAAAGGTTAATATCTAGAACATATAAACTCCTACAACTCAACAACAAAAACCCCAAATACCTTTATTTTAAAAATTGGCAAAGGACATTGAATTCTTCTGGAGAATAAACAAATGGCCAATAATCAGGTGAAACAATGCTCAACATTGCTAATCATTAGAGAAATACAAATGAAACCACTATGAGATATAACCTAGCAGGTATTAAGATGGCTGCTATCTAAAAACAAAAAGAAAATGGAAAATAACACGTGTTGAGAATTTAGAGAACTAGGAATTTTTGAACACTCTGTGTGGCAATGTAAAATGGTGCAGCCACTATGGAAAATGGTATAACGATTTTAATTTGGAACAAAATTACTACATGAATCAAGAAATTCACTTCCAAGTATATATCCAAAAATAATCGAAAGCAGAATTTTAATAAGATATTTTCACACCTGTGTTCATAGCAGCACTATTCACAATAGACAATAGGTAAAAGCAACCCAAACGTCATCAACTGATGAATGCATAAACAAAATGTTTTAAATGCATATGCTGGATTATAATTTAGCCTTATAAAGGGAAAATATTATCCAGCAGACAGCCTTCAAATTTGAACTGCAACATTAGCTATTCTCTGGTTCTTTAGCCTACCCAGCCCACTCTGCAGATTTTGGACTTAACCATTCTCCATAATTGCATGAGCCAATTTCTTTAACTAAATTTCTTTCTATGTACTATCCATACATCTTTTTCATTCTGTTTCTCTGGAGAACCTTGACTAATACATGGATGAACCTTGAGGACATATGTCAAATGAAATAAACCAGTCATAAAAAAGGTAAGCACTACATGATTCCACTTATATGTGATATTTAGAGCGGTCAAATTTATAGAAACTTAAAGTACAATGTTCGCTGCTAGGGGCTCAGAGTAGGGAAAAATGTGGAGTTTTTGTTTAATTAGCATAGAGTTTCAGTTTTGTAAGATGAAAATGTTCTGGAGATAGGTTGCACAACAATGTGAATGCATGTAACACTACTGAACTATACGTTTAGAAATGGCTAGGACAGTAAGTTTTACATTACATTTTACTACGATCAAAATAAAAACAACAAGCTGTCTATGCTTATCTAGTTATATTGGTTCCAATACAAACTGCAGAGTTAAAAATTACAGAAGATCTATTATAGCTCCAATTACACAGAGAAGAGAAATGAATCAGAATGGACTTCCAAATTTAATTTAAATCAGCAATTTCCAGCCGGTATTTTAAAATAGTAACAAATAAACAGATGAACAGAAAATCCAAATTAGTGGGGTATTCTTCTACACAAAACATACAAAGATATGATATAGAAAGGTAAGAACTAATGTCTCTATTATATTACCACTGGTAAATTCTTTATTGGATTTTGAATCAGTTTAAGTTAACACAGTATACATGAGAAATCTGAACTGTGTTCAGAAGAAAACATTATGAGAACTTAAAATATAAAAGTAGAAATTTTAAAACAATGTAGAGTTAAAAGTTTACATGTAAATGTTAAAAGAATCTAGATTTCTTGATGTATAGACTAAAGAGTTGAGTGTGCACATGTTGTACATGCTATTTAAGTTAAGTGACATCACATACTTTTTTCTTATTATCTGTTAAAGTAATAACACAGGAAGCATGTTATTATAACCTATAGAGTTCATAAATACTAACCCTATAGCATTTTTATTACCAACTTATATCAAAGACAATCTGGCACAAATAAGATTCTCCCGTTAGTAAGCAGTCTTATATTGCAGACATAAAATATTTGTAAGCATTTTAACTTCACAAGACTACCGCAGCTGTGTCACATTTGTTTTCCCTTCGTTTAATATGAGCTTATTTAGATGAAATTGGAATTGCCTTTCTCCCCTCTAGATGACAGGTCTGGTTTAATGCCAGGCCACGTAGTGAGGTCTACCAAACAACGTTCTATTATGTACAGCACTATAAATCAAAAATCACAAAACCACTAACTTAAAACACATGTTACATGCCCAGTAAGTTCAAAGTCTAGCCTTCTACAGGTGATTTTATATTTCATTTTAAATACAATTTGCCTTATTACCTCCACTGCAAACAGCTTACTTGATCATCTGTGAACTATTTTAACATTTATTTTACATTTTTGTGAGAATACATAACTACATTTTCAACTAAACAACCAGAAAAAGGTAAAATCAAACTTTTAGCCAATCTTTGCTTTGTGTTGCATCAACATTATTTGCATTTGGGAAATCTATTAACTGAATTGGAAATGAGATTTCAGTGACTCCCCCTCACTTTCCCATCACTGCCTCCCTTACCTGCCCCTGGCCGTACTGTTACCAATCAGTGAGTTCAATGAGGTGGGGCCTCATTAAGATCCTGCTAAGCTAGTAGTCTTTGCTTCCTAATATATTTCCAGTAGTGCCAGATGATAGCGACATAAAGGAATCTGCCATTGGTGTCCTTTCTCATTCTGTATTTAAAAGCTGAAAGGGTGAGACTGCCTCAGAAAGATTATCAAATCCTCAGACTATATACTCTGGCATTTGTGACCCATACAGGTTTTCAGCAATACATTCTTTTCATATGAAAGCCTCATCCATCTTTTGGATATAGATACCTCCTCAACCCTAAATAATTTATTAACAACTTCCCTGCACATCTGTTTACAGGAGAAGCAATCTTTACTCTGCTGAAGGCCCCAACTTCCTGCCCTCTAAATTTTTCTACTTTGCCCTTTAATCTCGGCTTGAATGTTCTGAATCTTTTATCCCGACTCTTATCTCAACTCACCTTTATCCTAAGTACTATGTAGCTTCAACTTTAACAAATAAAAAATGCATATACAAATATATACAAATTTGAGTTTTTTCCGAATTTTATGAATAACCATTAACCTATATGCTAGTCTATATTACTGGTGTTATAGACTGTAAAATCTTTTTGGGGTAGGAACTATAACTAAAAATACGTCCAGTATTACAGGACCCTATTAGGTGCCACTGTGTTTAGGTAAATACTCAAAAATAATTATCAGTCAATGATAACAATGATGATTTAATATACTAGAGCAATTCATAAAGACAACCCTGTGAGAAAGAGCTACATCCAAAAGGAAGCTAAGTCAGTAACAGAATAATAATAATACATTGCCTCCATTAACTTTCTGGTAAAGGAAGCCAGCAGGTGTGTCCAAGACATGGAAACTAAAATAAATAAATAAATAAATAAATAAATAAAGCAGGTTATCATCAACAGCCCCAGAGAACAATAGAAATTGTAAATGCAGTCTAAAATTTAGATGTACATGTAAAAGTACAGTAAAGTATAATTTACTATTAGATAACCAGACAGAAAATTCAGTTTGTTATGCAAAGTGTTATATTTATTATTTGGATTTTAAATTCAGCTGAAACATTATTGAAAAAGATTATTGAAAGCCCAGGATAACTGTTTTGACTAAATTTAACATTTTTCATCATTTTCTTTTTCTCTCTCTCTTAATTATGTGGTTTGTTGATATATTTGGCAAGTTGATTGAATAGGCAGCATCACAACATCCTATAATTACATCACAAAAAGCTAGTGATAAGAGTCTGTTGCTATAAAAATATTCTAACAAAAGAGTTATGCATACTCCGAAAAATCTTTACTGCTATTTCACCATAAAATAAACAAAAGCAGCAAAGGATAAAACTTCACATTTGTATAATAATAATTTAAAAAATTGTTCTCAATGCCTATGAAAATAATGGGGTCAGATTACTTACTTTTCAGACATCTGTTAGGATCCTGAATCAATAAAGATTTGTTCTTTTTCTTGTTAAGAAAAAACACATCGAAAATGTGAACTTTTAGCGATAAAGAGATGAAATAATAAGATGCTTTTGTTTTTTTTATTACATAAGCAGAATTTCCAAACTTCATTCTTATTGATTCTATTTGTAATTCTTTTAAAGCTGAGTTAAGAAAAATAATAAACACAAATTTTTAAGACAACGTATACTAGATTTTCAGTTTTCTTTGATGGCTTCCAAAAGCCCTTTGATGTGGACTCCAAAAAAGGAGTTTTCATCCTTAGAAATGTATTTTAAAACATTAAAACCTTGAGAATTGCAGGATTGGATATTCTCAGCTGCAGCTCTGGAAAAGAAAATGTGCATAGAGAGATGAAGCCTTAAAGTAAAATTTTAGAAGCTTGGCAACAAGGAGATTCAGTGTCAGAAGCAAATTAACTGGCCTAATAGGAAAGAGGCCCTCTCAGAGAAGGATAACTTGAAGCCAGTTGAGTCATTTAGGCGATGGGGAAAGAGGCCCACATGACCGGGCAGGGATAGTGTGCACATGGCACCTTCCCCCACTGTGCCTGTCCACTTGGCTCTGCCAAGTGTGGGCTCATGATTCAAACTGACAAGAACCTTGCTCCCTTCCTGATCCAGAAAGAAAGAGCCTTGTCAAGTTGAATATCCTGCTTGCTGCAAAGGAGCAGGGTTGCCAGGAACAATGGGGGGAACTCAAAATGTGCTCTCAATCAGCAAGACGACTTGGGCCTTGGTGTGGCTGCTCACAGCATAGCTAGAAGTGTAACTGAAGCTTAGATGCCATTGGATTCTTTTTCGAGGAATTATGAGGTTCTCGGTTTTTTTTGTTGTTTTTGTTGTCTTGCTTTTTTTGTTTTTTTTTTTTTTTCTGGACTGTAAAAATATGGTTGTAGAATACTCTTTTCTATAAGGAAAATAGAGTAACTAATAAACATACTTGAGCCCAAAGAACAAATTCAATCCAAGGAAGCAATGTATGCATTAAAATTCATAGTGTGCCAGGTAGACTATCCATAGTGGGTGTGGATATAAAGATGATGTATTGTCCTGGAGGAGACCACTACAGCTTATGAGAAGTGGCACTGCATTCAGAAGACGCATAAATGTTATGGAATTTGAAAGTCAAGGTCCTCCTTGACTGTCATTTTCCTGAACTTGCTCCATGATCTTTGAACCATCACTTGACATCTCCTAAACCCTGTGTTCTTATCCATAAAATGGAGTTATGAGGAGCTAACTTACAGGAAAGATGTGAAAATTATATGAGATAGCCTATGAAAAATCCGTTTGGCACATGTGAAGTGCTACACAAACATAAGCTATAATTTGTCTAGAGGTAGATATGACTCATGACTTCTAGCTAGTACTGCCAATTTGATCTCTATCCATTTGTCCAGAAATGAGGTTCCTCTCAGAGTTTAGAGTTTATCTTCCAACAGACTATATTTCAAGAAGGAATTAAGTAGGTATAATAGATATAGGTAAATACTAAAAAAAAAAAAAGGTAAATAAATAAAACCATTGAAAGCAAACAGTTAAATCCAACTGGGATAGTATAGCAGGTTTCTCAAATAGGGCTCAGGGGAAATGGCACATGTTTCCACAATCAAATGCTATAAATGCCTAAAAACCAATGATCATTATTTCCTAGTATTTACATTAACAATCCCAACCCACTGTGTGTGAGTATTTCAGAGATTGGTCATTAAAAAGTGAGGTACTAGGATGAAACCCACTGGTCCTGAGAACTGACTTTGCATTTCCATCCATTAGCCAGAACAAGAGAATGGAGAAAGTCTTTGCTTAGACGCTCCACTTTCCATCAAATTTAATTATCTATTTATGTTGTTTAAAGTGAAAATATCTGCAAAAGAAAGACAATTTATGTGAAAATAAATAATTTCCCGTAGTGAAGAGAGGGTGAAAGAGAAGGTTGTGGCTGGTAGAATACAATTTTTATAATGATAATGTTGATGTTTGTGAAAAAAAGGGCAAGATCTGGAGGGCTGACAGTATCAGAAATAGCTAGAACACTTATTAAAAGGAACCTACTGAAGCAGTATCTTTCATTAGAAATTAGAGATTACAGCCTAGAATTCTGCATTTAAAAGGAAACCCTTTTAAATGATTTTTGAATCATTATTCTAATGATTCAACTTGCAGAGTCCTTGCTTCTCTGAGAGAATCATTGAATACATTGAATATAAGTACCAGGTACTTGGGCGTGTCAGCAAGTCCCAAGCAGTGAGAAAACCACTTTCCCTAGTTTAGGCCAAATCCTGTAGCATCCTGAATGCGACTTTTAGCACATTTTACTGCACTGGTCTATCCATGTGTTTCTCTCCCTACCCCTTGACTCAAACATCCTATAATGTAAAAACCTCATCTTCTGCATTTTTGTATTTAAGCTCTGAGCACTATGTAGAGCTAATTGCAGAGGTACAATAAAAGCTCACTGAATAGAACTCAAACTTTGAAATTGAAGAAACTTGCCTTACCGATGAATCTTACCAGAAAGCCAATCCCAGGGCAGCTGCTGCAGTGAGCAGTCATTGAGCCATCTATAAGATGACAAATGGTTGATTTGGCAGAAGTGTAGGGTTAAGACTGGAAACAAAACAAGGCAGTGCTGAAAAGGAACATACAGTCTGTATCTACCGCAAATTCTAGTTCAAAGAAAAACACAAAGGAACAGAATTAAAACAACTTCAAAAAGTCAAGCATTCAGCAATGTTTATTAAGCCTCCACTACATGCCAGGTACTCTGTTAGATTTTGGGGATACAGCAATAAAATGAAAGAACATGCCTGCCCTTATGAAGCTAATGGTCACACACATATTAAGGTGCTATGAAGAAAATATTGAAGGAGCCATGAGAAAGTGTGATAGAAAGTGTGTATATGTGTGTGTGTATGTGTGGCCATCAGGGTGTAGTTGGAGGAAGGTGAGGAAGGCTTTTGTGAGACAATGATATATAAAAGAATCCTGGAATGGTAAGTCAGTATTAAGAGAAAAATTCTTGGCAGATAAAATGTATTTTGTAGTCTGACTGTTTGCGTCTCCCTAAAATTCATGTTTTGAAATCCCAAGCCTCAATGTGATGGTAATGGGAGGTACAGCCTTTGGGAATGATTAGGTCATGAGTGTAGAGCTCTCATGAAAGAGATTAGTGCTCTTTAAAAAAAGGCCCAAGAGAGATCCCCCTCACAGTTTTTACCACATCAGAGCAGAGAGAGAAATCACCATCTATGAATGAGAAAGCAGGCCCCAAATCTACCAGCGTCTTGACTTTGGACTTCTTATTCTCCCGAACTGGGAAATATAAATTTCTGTTGCTTACAAAAGCTACCCAGTTTATGGCATTTTTCATACTAGCCCAAATGAAATAAAACAATATTCAAAACCCCTGACCTGGCAAAAAGCTTGTCACTTCTGAGGAAGTTTTTAACATTTTAGTCATTAGAAAAGTAATTGTTAATACTTACTAGTTCCAGAACCAGTCACCACTATTTCCTAAGGTTGGATATTCGCAAAATCTGCCTACTCTAGCTACCAGAAAAACAGAAGATCCAGGATGCCGCGTCCATGCCTTGGCTGCTCACTACAGTGATGGGTGACTTTTTTAACCACATTAATCCCGTAGGAAAAGTCACTTGATTGGCACCTCCATGGTCTGAGGAAGGATTTTTGAGTATTGTCAAACAAAATAATATGTTTTACAAAATAATTTTTTTAGACATAAGAGGAATTTTTGTAGCCAAACTGTACTTTCTCAAAAAATAATGACTTATACAGAAGGCTTGTAAAAATCTCTCTCTTATATTTGTGAAAGGTCATATTGCATTTCAATGTCAAGAATGCTGGTGTGGTGGATACCAGAAGCCAGAATTGTATTTCTTGCTGGGTTTTTTTGGTGTGAATTTTTAAGCCATATTGACCCTCATATTATCTGATAAATCTAATTTTCTTCTCTGAATGAATTTCCTGGTAGAATTTCATCTTTTTCTTATCAGTACACACATTATCTTATCAGACTTATTTTACATCTACCATTATTTCCAAGGTGCTGAGTGTCATCAAGAAATATAAGTAATAAAACATATTGGGGTTCTTCAATCACTTTACACTCATTGTATAAAAGTAATTTTGTATGCAATGTTTGTTCTTTGATTAAAAAAGGACTACTGCAGTCTTATTTTGATATATTATATGTGATATATGCAATGTTTACCCACTAGTTGTTTCAGCCTAGGGAGAACTTTTATGACTAACTAACAAACTCTGTAACAGTATTCATGAAGTAAATGCTGATATACCATTACTTATACTTCAGTTCTATAGCAAAAATTGGTTCCATGATAAATAAACTCTCATTATACAATCATTAGTCTATTGTAGCCACAATGACAAGTCATGCCACAGGCAATACAATATCACTAATGAAATGAATTAATTTATCTTTTTCAAAGGGACATTGGGGAATTGGAAATGTATGTTTTATAGCAGCACTCCAAATAGAAAATATATCTAATAATTCAACATTTTAGGCTGATATTTTCAACCCCATCAAGTTTATTTTATTCAACAAATATTTATTGAATGCTTTCTATGCTCCAGGTACTTTTCTAGGTGGTGAAAGTAAATTCTACTGGGGGAAGTCAGAGGTTAAACAAGTAAAAAAAGAAAAAATAGACAAAACTAATCTAGATTTTGATAACTGCTCTGAAGAGAGAGAGAGGAAAAAAACAAATAAATAAACAAAAAGCCAAACAAACAAAAAACTTAGATTAATAAAGAGTCATCAGAGGGCCACAATGTATAAGGTGTCCAGAAAACATGATATTGATTCATGGTCCATTTTCTACTATAAAAGTCATGGTGATAAATTTAGTTTGAACCCTATGAAATTGCTTATAATCAACAATTTTCACCCATAGAAATGATAATTTCATATGGGTCAGCTAAATAGCTGACATCCCTAAGAACTAATAGTAGATAGCATTTTAAGACTAGAATTTTAGTTTTATATTTTTATTTACAAATCTTTAATTGCTCTGTGTTTGGAAAGATTCAGCATTTTTTTTCAGACCCTGCATTTAGAGACACAGTGAGAATCCTGTCATCCCACAGGTGAAATAGATGCATAAGCAGTATTTCCAGTCTGTAAATAGAGCTTCCAAAGACAGAACATTTGAAGATGAGACCTTCCTGGGTAGAGAAAGGGCCTTGATAGTTTCTGTAATCAATATGCTATCAAAGCACTAGCTCAAGGGATTGTATGCACCAAGGGGAACATGATGTCTTGAAGCCAGTGCTTTCTTCAGACTCAGTTCTACCAGTAATGTAATCTGTAGCATGTTATTTAACCTCTCCTAGCCTCAGGGTTTTAAAAAATCTTTTAAATGAAAATAATTACCTTTCAGGGTTGTCACAGGTATTGTAGATACAGTGGAATAACACAATATGCGTATTCAACTGGTGGTAAAAGAAATTCAGCAATACACACTTGGGCCTCAGAAGCATGGAGGATAAACAAAGAATAAGAAATAGCACTTTTGAAAGATGTAGGAGATTCCACTTCTCTACTCAAAGAAATTATGTTTCAGTCTGAGAAGTGTGTGCGTTCATCCTTCAGTTGGTCTCAAGTGCAATGCATCTCTTGTGGTGTAAGCATCCTGCCATCTCACGTTATTTATACTGTTTAAAATAGGCATTTCTCTTTAAGTGCAAGCTAATTATTTAATCTGTAATTAAAGCAAGAAATGGCAACCTGTCTCAAAGCTAAGGGAAAAAAAACTGGTTCCATATTTATTGAGGGATGGAATTTCAGTCTCCATGGTGATGCTGTTATAAGAGATTTCCAAGGATAATTTTGATATTAATGAATCCAGCTCTATAAGGTAACTTTAGAACATAAACCTGCAGAAGATGCAGCTCTAATCTAAGGTAAGTAAAGTGCTCCCAGCAATACCTGGAAGTCAGTAGATGATCAATATAATTATTTTGATGATAAAATAGGCTAAATGGGCCTATTTTGACCATAAAATGGGCTAAATTAGTAGTCAATTTTTTTTTATTAAAAAAAGCAGTGGATCCCAAGCTTGTGTGCCTAGCTGCCACAATCTAAATTTGGACAATGTGCTTTCTTTGAGCAATTTTGCACTTTTCAAACTGTCCTTGCATGTCATTGTGTTCTGACCAGCACAATAACTTATAAATGATATCTCATGCACTGGAAGAATTTGAACAAATTCATATATTCAGCAATGATCCCCTGGTTAAATTAATTTAAAATTGATACTCTTTAAGAATCCTTCTAGTTGTAATGCAGTCCCCAATTTATCAACAAAGCATTTTGTCCTACTGAGACTAGATGGAATGGCAAAAACTATCCATCACGCTTTCTTTTCTATGTTTCTCCTTTAGAAAAAAAAACTATGTAAATTACAGAAAAAGGAGAAATGAATAGGGCTATATAAGAGCTGATCTCACAGTTATTTGTAAGGGACAACCCCATTGAGTCAATACCCCTTCTCTTTGATTGGCAGCCATGCCCTTAATATTTATTACATATTTTAATATCACTCAGAATAATAAGAACATTAAACTGTCATCATAAATCAGTTCCTATTTAGAAGTCTTATAGTAAAAATTTGGTAAGTAACTTCCTTTTAAATTTACTTTAAAAATAAGTCTGTATACTCTTAAGGGAAAAATAAACTGTTATTATAAAGATAATTCATATAATTCTACAAGTGCACATGAAAATCTGGTAGAGACATAGTTTTTCACATTTCTATAGTTTTCATTTATTTGTGGATTCAAATGCATCTGATAAACTAAAACATAAAAATAAGCATAATAAAATCCGTTTTGCATTTTTATGTCTATAAGTACGGCTCACAATACCGATGACAGGAGTTGTAGAAGAGGGGGAAGGTATATACTTGAAGTAAGCCTTGAGAAAAAAAGTCAACTTCATAAAATAAGCAGCATAGTTAGATAAGAAAGCTCTTATTCACATAAGCTCTCCAAGCAGCATTTATTTAAACAGTTAGCTCGGCAGCCTTGATAACAGAAAATATATGCTAAGCATATATACTGCGTAACTTGGGAAAAGCTTTCTCACACACTGTCTATAGCATTTGGCAGAAATAATTTCCATTTGGAATACTTCTAGTTTCTAATTTTTCGATAATTATAGCTCATTTTAAAGTGAGAGCAAATTGTGGCCCAAACTATTAACTTTTTATTGTCTTGTTTTGTTTATTGTTTTGTTGTGTTGTTTTTGTGAATGTATTACCATAACTATTTTTAGGCAGAGCCATGTCTTCATCAGTAAATGTCCTGAAAGAATGAACTAGCTATACATAGGCTCATAGGCTCCGACAATCTCTAGGATTTCAGGTGAGTGCCCTGCTTAGCCCTAACCAAGCGTTTCCATCCCTTGCTAACATTGGGGACCATGAGTAGAAGGTATGGCAGGCCAGCCACATAATGCTGAAGACCTCAAAGGGCTGTCAAGTGTACAATGCTGTCGAAGATACACTTTTTAATCTCTCGTGTCTCTAAGAAGCACTAAGCAGAGTTTGCTACCTCTGGTGTAGGTATCCAGGGGTCAAAATGTGGAGAATTGATGTGGATTAGGAAGAGTCATCAGCAGACTTCAGTAAGCAAGAAGCATCTTGGTCTTGACTTCACAGTTGTCACAGTTGAGCTGGATATGTAGGCCCTGACTGGTAACTTATATCTACCTGAGGAGTATCGGAAAAGCTGATGGACTTTGCCAAATCAGCATCTCTTAACACAGGCCAGATGTGTGAAGGACAAGTAAGGGAATTTCCTGGAGCTCTACAGTGAAAGTACAGCCTAAGACCATCCTGGAGCTTGCAGAGGGGGAAATGTGCTTCTTCACTGCATGATACATTGTTTTGTTCATTTAGAAAGGCATGTCAGAGGTATTTTTAAAAATGTTATCAGTTCATAAATGTGAGCTTTATAGGGAACATTTATTTAAACAAATTGTTTAACATTGCAGCAGCCCACAGGGAATGAAATAAGAGTTGAACTTTAAAGATACTGGGTGGTCTAATATTTTGAAAGGGATGCATTCCTGAAGATCTCACATAATTCAAAACAAATACAATTTAAGATGAATTTTCCCATAGGAATAAATGTAAAGGTTACTTTTAAATTTTATTTTTCAATTGACAAATAATAATTGTACATATTCACGGGGTGCATAGCAATGCTTCAATATGTATAATGTATCATGTTTCAATATGCATAATGTATCTTGTTTCAATATGTATAATGCATCATGTTTCTATATGTATAATGTATCAGATCAGGATAATTAACATATTCATCATTTCAAACATTTATCCATTTTTCTGTGTGTTTGAGAACACTTAATATTCTCTTTCTAGCTATTTAAAACTATATAGTATCTTATTAACTAGAGTCGTACTACAGTGGTATAAAACACTGGAATTTATTCCTCTTATCTAAATGCAATTTTGTATCCCTTAACAAAGCTCTCCCTATCTATCCCTTCCCCCTACCACTCCCAACCTCTAATACCCTCTGTGCTACTTTCTGCTTCTGTGAGATAAACTTTTTTTAGCTTCTGCATATGAATGAGAACTTGTGGTGTTTAACTTTCTTTTCCTGGCTGATTTTACTTAGCATAATGTCCTCCAGTTCTATCCATGGTGCCATGAATGTAGGCTTTCATTTTTTTTTATGACTGTATAGTATTCAGTTATGAATATATACCACATTTTCTTTTTCCATTCATCTGTTACTGGACATCTACTAATATTTTGGCTATTGTGAATAATGTCATAATAAACATACGGGTGCAAATGTCTCTTCTATGTAATGGTTTTCTTTCCTGTTAATAAATTCCTGGTAGTGGGATTGCTGGATCACATGGCAGTTCTATTTGTAGTTTTTTGAGGAACTGCCATACTGTTCTCCATAGTGGTTGTACTGATTTATACCAGCAGTGTATAAAAGTTCCTTTTTTCCTGCATTCTCAACACCATTTCTTATTTTTTCTCTTTTTGTTAATAGCCATTTTAACTGGGGTGAGATGATATCTCATTGTGGTTTTGATTTGTATTTCCCTAATGATTATTAATATTGAGCATGTTTTCATATTTTTGTTGGACATTTATATGTTTTCTTTCAATAAAATGTCTGTTTAGATAATTTGCCCATTTTTTATTCAGGTTGTTTGTTTTGTTTTTTCTGATGTTGAGATGTTTGAGTCCTTATATATTCTTGTTGGATGAGTGTTTGCAAATATTTTATCTTATTCTGTAGACTGTCTTTTTACTCTAACGAGTGCTTCCTTTGCTGTGCAGAAGTTTTTTAGTTCTGATATAATTCCATTTGCTTATTTTTGCTTTTGCTGTCTGTGTTTTGAGGTCTTCCTCATAAAATCTTTTTCCAGACTAATGTCCTGAAGCATTTCCCCTATGCTATCTCCTAGTAGTTTTATAGTATTGGGTCCTATGCTTATGTTTTTAATCCATCTTGAGTTGATTTTTGGACAGGGTGATGGGTGAGGAATCTAGTTTCATTCTTTGGCACATATAGATGTAGATATATATATAAATGTAGATATCCAGTTTTCTAGGGAAGAGAGTGAAGAGATTGTCCTTTCCCCAGTGAGTGTCGTTGGCACCTTGGACATAAAACAGCTGGCTATAGTTATGTGGATTAATTTTGGGGTTGTTCATTCCATTCTATTGGTCTATGTGTTTGTTTCTATGCCAGCACCATGCTCTATTGGTTACTACAGCTTTGTAAAATGTTTTGAGGTCTAGTGCTGTAAAACCTCTGGCTTTGTTCTTTTTTGCTTAGGATTGCTTGGGCTATTCAGGGTCTTCTGTAGTTCCATAAACATTTTAAAATACCATTTGACCCAGCAATCCCATTACTGGATATATACACAAAGGATTATAAACCATTCTACTATACAGACGTATGCACACGTATGTTCATTGTGGCACTGTTTAAAATAGCAAAGACTTGAAACCAACCCAAATGCCCATCAGTGATAGACTGTATAAAAAATGTGGCACATATACACAATGGAATACTATGCAGCCATAAAAAAGGATCAGTTCATGTCCTTTGCAGGAACATGGGTGAAGCTGGTAACCATCATTCTCAGCAAACTGACACAGGAACAGAAAATCAAACACCGCATGGTCTCACTCATAAGTGGGTGTTGAACAATAAGAACACATGGACACAGGCAGGGGAACATCACACACCAGGGCCTATTGTGGGGTGAGGGGATAGGGGAGAGATAGCAGGAGGTGGGGGGGATTGGAGAGGGATAACATTAGAAGAAATACCTAATGTAAATGATGGGGTGATGGATGCAGCAAACACCATGGCATGTGTATACCTAAGTAACAATCCTGCCCAATCTGCACATATACCCCAGAACTTAAAATATAATTTTAAAAAAGGAAAAAATAATTTTTTTCTATTTCTGTGAAGAGTGATATTGGTATTTTGGTAGGAATTGCATTGAATCTGTAGATTGCTCTGAATAGTATCATGGTTTTGGCAATATTAATTCTTTTGATTGTAAGTATGGGATGTCTTTCCATTTGTTTGTGTCATCTTCTATTTCTTTCATCAGTTTTTATAGTTTTCCTCATAGAGGTCTTTTATTACCTTGGTTAATTTTATTCCTGTGGTTTTTTTTTTTTGGAGCTATTGTAAATGAGATTGCTTTCTCACTTTCTTATTTAGCTAGTTCATTGTCCATGTATAGAAATACTCATTCTTTTAATCAGCACATGGAACATTCTTCAAGATAAACCATATGGTAGAATATAAAACAAGTCTCAATAATTTAAAAAAAAAAATATATATATATATATATATATACACACACACACATATATCAATTACCCTCTCTGACCACAGGGGAATAGAACTGG
Organism: Cacajao melanocephalus; assembly: GCA_963573385.1. Taxonomy (NCBI): domain Eukaryota; kingdom Metazoa; phylum Chordata; class Mammalia; order Primates; family Pitheciidae; genus Cacajao; species Cacajao melanocephalus. The sequence goes on from CAUYLG010044767.1 coordinate 124,525, forward strand.
GAATTAACCCCAAAATAAACCCTCAGAACTATACAAATACATGAAAATTAAGTAATCTGCTCTTGAATGATCTTTGGGTCTGCAATGAAATCAAGATGGAAATTTAAAAATTCTTTGAGCTGAACAATAATAGTGACACAACTTATCAAAACCCCTGGCAGCAAAACTGGTGCTAACAGGAAAGTTCATAGCATTAAATGTCTGAAAGAATGCAAACAGACAATCTGAGGTCACACCTCAAAGAACTAGGGAAACAAGAACAAACCAAACCCAAGCCCAGCAGCAGAAAAAAAAAAATGACAGGGCTAGACACGGTGGCTCACGCCAGTAATCCTAGAACTTTGGGAGGCCCAGGCAGGTGGATCACGAGGTCAGGAGATCAAGACAATCCTGGTTAACACGGTGAAACCTTGTCTCTAGTAAAAATATAAAAAATTAACCAGTAGTGGTGGCACATGCCTGTAATCCCAGCTACTCGGGAGGCTGAGACAGGAGAATTGTTTGAACCCAGGAGGCTGAGGTTGCAGAGAGCCAAGATCATGCCACTGCACTCCAGCCTAGGGGTGACAGACTAAAACTCCATCTAAATAAATAAATAAATAAAAATAAATTACAAAGATCAGAGCAGAAGTAAAGGGAATTGAAACAAACAAAACAAAACAAAAGATAAATGAAATTTAAAAAGCTAGTTCTTTGAAAAGATCAACAAAATCGATAGACCATTAGTGAGATTAACCAAGAAAAGAAGACAGAAGATCCAAATAAGCTCAATTAGAAACAAAAGGGGAGCCATCACGCCACGCCTATTTTTCTTAACACTATTTCTAAAAATCCTTCATCTAAAATAATGGATGTTGTGGGGATTTTAAATCCACTTCAAACGATTTTTAATCACATCTAAACATCTTTCCAAAATTTTTTATATTTTCAACAATAGTGTTCACACCACAACTTAAGAAGAACTTGAGTAACATTTTTATAAAATTAAAAGTTTGTTAATATTGATCATTTAAAAATGGATACTACAATTATTACCAAATTACTCAGAAAATTCTGATATATGTAGAGCAAGAATGATGATGTTGTCTATTTTGTATTTCTGTTTGCCAGAAGGTGTTGCTGCCAAATGACAATACTACAAACACAATTTTCAGTTAACTCAACCTGCTCCTTTAAAACAATACAATCTTGACCACTTATCAAATTTGATACGCAAATATGAGACTAAAATTTTTCAGATTTTTAAAAATTTAGTTATTTCAAAATGCACAGAACATGAATTATACAATAAACCATTTGTTGTCTGAGATTATGTGGCAGAAACCGTGTTGCATGAACTGTGTTCATCCCTGATTATTCTTACTTTAGAGTTAAGGAAGTGAGGCCAAGTTGGATTAAGTAATTAGCATAATGTGTTGCATTTCCAAAATAACATTTGTATCAAATAAAGACCTTAAGTGTTTTAAAAGGAGGCAAGTGAACACTCAATTTTTGTTTTTTATTATTTTTAAAAATTACTGACTCAAGAAAAAGTCACTTTAACACCTCAAGCCAAAATTTGTTTAACACAGACACTGGCTTACAGAATTAGAATACAACTTGTCTCAGAGGTTTTTAATTAAAAAAAGAAAATATAATCTGATAACATATTATAGCAATGCATTTTAAAGTAATACATTTCTGTTATATTAATCTCCACATAATGATGATTTAAGGAAGTAAAGGGAAGATGAAAAGTAGAGATCAATAAAGATAAAAATGTTAGGCACAAAGAGAAAAAGAGGAAAGATTTTTGTTTGCTTCAGCAGACAACTTTTCCTTCAGCCTAGAATCTCTTCTTAAAAGATAGTATTTATCCTTCAATGATCAGTAGTATTAAATAGTATTACGGCTGGGCACAGTGGCTCACGCCTGTAATCCCAGCACTTTGGGAGGCCAGGCGGATCGCCAGAAGTCAGGAGTTCAAGACCAGCCTGACCAACATGGTGAAACCCCATCTCTACTAAAAATACAAAAATTAGCCAGGCATGGTGGTGTGTGCCTTTAATCCCCACTGCTCAGGAGGCTGAGGCAAGAGAATTGCTTGAACCTGGGAGGTAGACATTGCAGTGAGCCGAGATCACGCCACTGCACTCCAGCCTGGGTGGGGCAACAGAGAGAGACTCCATCTCAAAAGTAAAACAAAATAAAATAATAAATAAATAGTATTAGAATATTTCATAACAACATTATTTAATAGCAATATTTACTTTTTCACTCCTATTCTCTTGCAAGCATATGGCGTCCATTTCCAATATGGTGAGTATTGATAGATAAACTCCATAAACAAAATTTCTTTGGGGTGTTTGATTTTTAAGAGTATAAAATATTCCTGAAGCAGGCAATAAGTCAATTCTCCAGACAAATCATTGAAGATAAAGCAGGGGCTAAACGCTATTCTGACAGAAAGAAGATAAAAAAGAGAAATACGGTCGGAAGACTTACTAAGATTTTTCTTTGAGGCTAGAGGATCATGAGAAAGGCTTGTGGGGAGAAACAGGTTGGGGGTCAGGGAGTAGTTGCTTACTCAGTAGTACCCTGATAAGAGCTATATGATAAGAACTTCCCAAAAGTACCTAATTTACTCCAAGGGAGCAGTTCACACCTCATTATAGGCCCACAACTGCAAATTAGTGTACAATAATATGGATAACAATAATATTGCAAAAATATGTCCAGGATAAAAAAGAAACAAATTTGTATACAGAATTATCCCCAACAAAAAAGCAACCTTTGCTACTTACTAACATCCCAACCTTTGCTACTTACTGACATCGCACAGTAACTAACGTATCCACTGGAAACCTTTTACACATTATTTTTGGCTCATTCACTGATGATTACAGAATGAATCTTCTTGGATGTTTTCTCCTTTTATTGCAATTATTTATCTCTTGTCAGTGAGTGGGGCCCCATTTATTTCTTTTGTGAAATCTCTCAATTCTTCTCTCAGTCCAGATACTTCAGGATCTCCTTGCCGACCTACAGTAAAATATGCTTTTCCTGTTTCATAAAAATCGTTTTAAATGATTTTCTATTTTCATTCATTCAGTGGACAAAATTTATTATCTACCAACTGTGTTTCAGATATGCCTATAAAAATGACTTTTAGGCTCTGGGTTCATGGTAAGAAACAAGACAAGCAGAATCTCTGCTCTCACACAGCTTACATTCTGGTAGAGAGAGAGGCAAATGATAAATAGGTTAAGACATAAACAAAGTATTTTTAGATAATGGTTAAAACCTAGGAAGACAATGAAACTGGATAAGTTATATAGAATGGTGGGCAGCGGTATTTTAGATAAGATGATCTATTAGTCCATTTTCCTGCTGCTAATAAAGATATACCCAAGACTGGGTAATTTATAAAGAAAAAGAGTTCTGATCGACTCACGTTCTACGTGGCTGAGGAGGCCTCACAATCATGGTGGAAGGCGAAAGGCACATCTTACATAGTGGCAGACAAGAAAGAATGAGAGCCAAGTGAAACGGGAACCTCTTATAAAACCATTAGATCTCATGAGACTTATTCACTACCACAAGAAGAGTATGGGGGAAACCACCCCCATGATTCAATTATCTCCCATGGGGTCCCTCTCACAACATGTGGGAATCATGGGAGCTACAATTCAAGATGAGATTTGAGTAGGGACAGAGCCAAACCATATCAGATGGTCAGGGAGAGCCTCCAGATGAACTTGACATTTAAAGTGAGTCCTGAATAATGAAAAGGAGAAAGCTATGTGAAGATGAGTGAAAAATATTAACTCAGAGGGTGTAAAAAGAACTAAGTTTCTAAAGCCTATTAATTCCTCATAGTTTCTAGAAAGTGAGGACAATAAAGTGGTATAGTTAAAGCATAATGAGACAGAGGAATCCTCCTAAAGGATTGAGATGGAGAGAAGGGCAAGGGTACATTAGATAGGATGTAGGCCATGGAAAGGAGTTTGAATTTTATTCTAAGTTCAACATGGAGCTACTGAATGTTTTGAAGCAGAGGTGAGTGTGACAGTATTTGATTTATATTTATAAAGGACTACCCCAAGTGTTATGAGAAGAATATGGTGTTGGGGCACAGAGCAGAAACAAGGAGAATGGTTAGAACTCTCCTCCAAGCAAGAGAGGACAGTAGGTTGGATAAAGAAGAAGATGGAAAGGAGTACTCTTTGGGATATATTTTGGAGGCAGAGTCTATCTGTCTTGCAGATGAATTGAATGTAGGGATGAGCAAAATGGAAGGAACCAGCATGGCTCCTGTGATTTCTAGCAAATTAGTTCTAATTTGTCTTGCACTCAATGATCCTGAGTTTCTCTCTCCACCACAATACCTTGATTGCAATAAAACACATTTCCTCATTATTCTTTCAATACACAATACTCATTTTCATTTCTATCCTTTGGCCCAGACCTTTTCTAATCTTCACTCTTGCACATTCTCTGGCCCTTAGTTGTAATAAGTGAGGGTTGCCTCATTCATAGATTGTGTCTCCTAATTGAAATTCTATCTTGTATTATTTGTTGCTTCATATCAGTGAAGCTGTACCCCCAGGCATACAACTAGAACTTTTATAGTAAGCACCATATCTTAACTTCTTTAGGAAGTAATATACCATCTAGCTGCACATGAAAAATGAACCCTTGCTGATTAATAATGAATGTGATTGGCCAGGCACGGTGGCTTACACTTGTAATTCTTTCATTTTGAAAGGCTGAGGTGGGCAGATCACTTGAGATCAGGAGTTGGAGACCAGCCTGGCCAACATGATGAAACCTGTCTCTACTAAAAATACAAAAATTAGCTTCGCATGGTGGTAAATGCCTGTAATCCCAGTTACTCAGGAAGCTGAGGCAGGAGAATCACTTGAACCTGGGAGGCAGAGGTTGCAGTGAGCCAAGATCATGCCATTGCTCTCCAGTCTGGGCAAGAGAGTGAGACTCTGTGTCAAAAAAAAAAATGTGATTTGTGATTAAATATAAAATTCTGCTCTTCTGTGTGTTATTCCACTTAGCCTTTGACACACCTTTCTTCGCCTACTTCTTGTCGTTCAGGCTCCAGCTCAGCTGTTACTTTCCAGGAAAGCCTTTTCTGATGACTCAAGCCAAAATACCCCAATTACAGCTACTGGGCACTCTCTATCATATTTCTTTGATATATTATTCTTCATAGCATTTATTCCTAATCTGATGTGATCTTATTTACCTGTTTACTTGTTTGTTATCTATTTTCCCTACTAGAAAGTTAATGTCATAAGAGCAGAACTTGTCTATCTTGTTCACTCCTAGCTCTCAGCACCTTACAGCAGTACCTGTCTTAGAATATCATATTTTATGTCAAGCACTGTCCTAGAGGCTAAGAATAAAGAAATAAATAAAACAAAACTCTTTACCCGCATGAAATTTATATTCCAGTGAGAGATATAGGCAACAAGTAAGATTAATAAGTAAAAGACATAGTCTATTGTTTAGTGATAAGTGCTGGAAGGGAAAAAAATTCAAGCAAGAAAAGGCAGATAAAATCAGTGTATTTATGGAGGGGTTGGATATGTGTAGAATCTTAGGATGGCCATGGAATCCCTTGATAAGAATGTGACATTTGGCCGGGTGCGGTGGCTCACACCTGTAATCCCAGCACTTTGGGAGGCCGAGGTGGGCGGATCACGAGTTCAAGAGATCGAGACCATCCTGGCCAACATGGTGAAACCCCGTCTCTACTAAAAATATAAAAAATAGCCTGGCATGGTGGCACATGCCTGTGGTCCCACCTACTCGAAAGGCTGAGGCAGAAGAATTGCTTGAACTCAGGAGGCAGAGGTTGCAGTGAGCCTAGATTGCGCCACTGCACTCCAGCCTGGCGACAGAGCAAGACTCCGTCTAAAAAAAAAAAAAAAAAAAAAAAGAAGAATGTGACATTTGAGTTGAAATATGAAGATCATGAAAGAGCATGTCTTGCAGGGAGCTGGTAAAGACCTTCCAGAGAGAAGGAACAGCAAATGCACATATCTTGAGGCAGTAAAGTGCCTGGCACACTTTAGGAATGGCCAAATTTGCTTAGGGTCTGGGATGGCACAAGCAAGTGGAAAAGAGGTGGGGGATGCAGTCAGAGAAGATGGCAACAGAGAATCATTTAAGGTATTTGAAGTCAGTAGCATGATTTAGACTTTGGATTTTACTCTTAATAAAATGAGAAGTGACTGGGAGATTTCGGATAGAGAAGAGCCATAAAATGACTTAGACTTTACAGAATCATGCCAATTTCTTTTTCAGAATGGGCTATAAGAAAAAAATAAGGACAAAGAGATCAGTTAGGAGCTATCACCATGACTCAGGTGAGAGATGATCGTGGCTCCAACTGAAATAGTAGCACTGACATGAGCTGAAGTGATTGGTTTCTGGTCCTTGATAAATATTTGTTAAACCAATGAGTAGTAAAGAGTTTCCCACTGAACAGCGATGGTTTACATTTTATTTAAACATATATTGTAGCTCATTTATAAACTGAACAAAAATATGTACAATGATTTTTGAAATTAGATCAATAACTATTTAAGTCAAAAAGTGGTTTGTTAATAAAAATTTGTTAATAAAATATTTATTGGTAGATGGGCTACATTTATTTTTATAAGATGCCCAAATGGGTTAGTCAACTGATTTATTTATTCTTGAGACCTATATTTCCCTTGAAAGTAATTCTAGTAAGATGGTAGCATTTGTAAAAGATTTAAGAATATCTACCTTTTGGGGGGAAATAAATCAAAAGAGCTTGAGATCTGCCATCATTCTGACTGCTTTGAATGCAACAGAGATGATAAGTCTATCACTTAAAATTCTAAATTAGTTTTAAAAAAATGAAAATCCTTTTCTTGTCTGTAGTCGAGTTTTCTTTTTAATTTTTTTAAATGTTTTTATCTGACACTTTCTAATTACCTCTTTTGGATGAGTGTTAATATATTTTCACAGTGCTACCTGGCTAGATGTCATCTTTACACCCAGACAGTTGAGTTCTACACTGTTTATCAGTAAAGCTGGTTTTGACTGATTCTGCAAATGAAGCGTATGTTCTGAGTCATTCTCAAAAGCAAATTCAGAACATGTGAAATTTCTATCTTTTTTTATAGAAATTAATTAGCTTGTTGAAATTGCCTTATTGTGCCTCTTTGAGTTGGTTTATATTCAAATCATTGTTTTCAAAACAGAAAATCTGTGATTAGCTGGAGTTAAAAATCTAAACAAGAGATCCCCAAGCTCCAAATCATGTAAACTGTAATATTCATGACAGTTTGTAACTTCTTTTCCCCCAGTGGGAATATCCTATGTGGTTTATTGCAAGCCATCAAAAGCAGAGCTCTCAAAAATTGCAATATGGTGTTTCACTGGCTCTTGCAAACCTAGTTTAAGTTGGTGGGCTGCCAAAAGCCAAAAACAGACAAAAGAAAACATACTTAATATTTTGAAAACATGTTATTATGTACAAATCACTCAAAATTCTGTAGGCTCAGTGCTTATGTTCTGCTTCAGGCAGCTTTATAAATGCTTTAGGATATTGCACACATTGTTACACACTTCGCATCACCTAAAATGCACTAGCTTTTGAAATTGGTACACCAAGCACATTCTCTCTGGTGCACAAAGGCAATCTTGTTTACATTTCTAACAGATACTTGGTTACATTCTGGCAGTAAAGACATTGTTATGAACATAACAGAAAAAGACGTCCTGTGTTTGTCTCTGAATTTTTGTTGTTGAAGATATTGGATTGCCATCTCTAGCACAGTTCATAAACAAACTTGGTGAACATCAAAGGCTATAGCATTACAACCTGCTGAGCCCAGATTACACACCTCAAAAGTAAATGTTACCTCAATGAAAACTCTTCTGAAATTTAAAGTCAAATAAAACTCAAAATGCCCAAATGTTTCCTTTAGAACTCAGGCATAGTGTGTGAGAATGTTTTTCTTAAAAAAAACTTTTGCAGTTATTGGATGATTAACCCTACATTTATTCAATTATGTACAATCTCTAATTTGTTTGTCATAATTTTATGTACTCTCATTTGTGCTTCACACATACAGTCCTGCTATGTATGCTCTGGCCCTAGATATGGAAAATACTGAATGTACTTGAAAAACAGAACTGCAAATGTCTCTTTTACTGCATTTAAAACATAGTGCATTATTCACGGTAGAATATAGATAAATCATTCTTGAATATGAGATTCCAAGATCACAGCTCTAGCAGAGGTACTCGCTTGCTAGTTGAAACATACACACACACATACTTACAAATATATGTGCTGCATAAATCATTGACTAACTCCAAGAGAAAGAAAACATCAAACTAACAAAACTCTGCCAAGAAACCCTGTGTAACAGTATTTATTGGTGCTTCTCAAAAAATAAAATTCAAGACATCATTGTTATGCCTAGTTTTGTGTTTCTACCAAAAAAAAAAAAAAAAAACCAAACCAACCAACAAACAAAAAAACCACATCTGTAAGAATTAGCATCTTTCCTATTGGCAATCTACAAAATGATGTCATGTATTATCCTTAACAATATAATCAACACAGTTATTTGGGGAGTATTCCAAAAATTTGAAAGAAGCTGAGAGAAAATATTTTAGTCATTAGATTATACAAAGTGATTCCAGTTGGACATCCCTAGTCCACTTTACATAAATCCTCAGTGCTAATTTAAGTCATCAGTCTCAGTCATTGTATATCTATAGTCATATCTCATCACTTCACTAGCTGGCTCTCTCAAGCAGAATCCTTTGCTTCCTCAACTGTGACCTAATGGTTCTGTTCACGTATCTCCCTCATGATAACTACCAGAGTACATTACAAATACACATTATGTGTCTGTCTCTTCAGAGAGCATGAACTTCTTGAAGACAGGGCCATATATATCTTATATTTTATCCCTGGTATTTAGCATCATTTCTAGTACATAGCTGATAGCTGATATCAGTAAATGCTGGATAAATGAATGAATCTTACCCCAAATCTGCTTTCTTAGTATCTCAGTAAAGAATACAGTGATTCCTTGACTTTTACCTTTTAAGAACCTAAGCAGAGAACCCAACAGAGCCTGTCATGCGCTTTTGACATACAGAAATTTTAGCTAATAAATGAATGTTGTTTTAAGCTGCTGAGCTTGTGACAATTTGTTATGAAACAATAAAAAATAAATACAGTCATATAAATGTAAGAGTCTTGGTCAAAGGCATATTTGCAATGAAAAAGATAAAACATGTTAAAGTTTATGGCACAATTTTCTAAAAATTATAATTTATGCAGAATCTTTAAAGTTTGTGATAAATACATTTAAAATCAAATTTAACAATTCTATACTATTATATACCTATTAGAATGGCTAAAATAAGTACTGGAACTCTCATAATTTGCTGATGTAAATGCAAAATGATATAGCCACTTCAGAGAAAAGTTTGGTAGTTCTTACATGTTTTAACATATATTTATATAATGCAGAAATACCACTTCTAGGTAGTGTACAAAATTTGTACACTAATGATGAGACCAGCTTTTTGTTTATAATCTCCAAAAGCTTGCAACAACACAAATGTCTTTCCAGTGGTGAATGGATAAAGAGATTGTGGTACACTCTTCCAATGGAATAGTACTCAGTGATTCACGTAACAATTCAGATTAATCTCAAATGTGTTATATTGAATGAAAGTAGCCAGTGTTAAAAGGCTGCATATTCTCTTATTCCATTTAAATGACTGTACATATCTTATATTGCTGTAGAACAAATTACCACAAACTCAACAGCTTAAAACATCATTTATATATTAGCTCACATTTCTATATGTCAAAAGTCTGGAGTAGGGTTGAGTTGGGTTCTCTGCTTAGATTATTACAAGGTCAAAGTCAGTATGTCGCTGGGCTTGGCTTTTATCTCAGGTTTCTAGAAGAGGCAACTTCCAAGCTCACCCAGGTTCTTGGCAGAATGCAGTCCCTAATGATTGTTAGGACTCAGGTGCTCATTGCTTTGTTGCTGCTCTGCTCCAAGAGGCCACTTTCAGGTCTTTTCCACATGTCCCTCCTTATCTGCAAGCCAGCAATAGTACATTGAATCTGCTTCAAATCTCTGACTTCCTTTTGTGTTACCAGCTGGCAAACACTCTATGCTATTAAGGAGCTTGTGTGATTATATCAGGCCCATGGGTATAATGTAGCATAATGACAGGAGTTATCATAATAAGGGGTGCATGCCATCTTAAAATTGTGTCTACCAAAATAACTTTCTGAAAAAGGCAAAAATTTAGGTAAGGAGAATGGATCTGTGGTTACCAATAATTAGATGTAGGAGGAGGGGCTAACTACAAAGGGACAGTAAGAAAGAACTTCTTAGAATTACGAAAATGTTCCATAACTTGATTTTGGTGGTGTTACAGGATTTTATGCACTTGTCGATACTCCTGGAACCGTCAATTAACAGTTTTACCATTTGTTAATTTAAAAATAAGTTGAAACAAAGAAAAAAATATCAAATTCAAACAAGTCTTTAGTAAAACTGAGCTATCTTAAGTAACATGATAAGTAAATCTAAACCGCAATTCTTTGTATTCTTGATCATCTTGGGTACAATCTAAAGGACAGAATAATCTACAGTAACATTTTTATTAGAAAACCTAGACCCCAATTAAAAAGAGTTAGGGTCTTTTACTTGTACATTACCTATCTTTTTTATATTGCATTTTTATTAGGAATTCTTGTTCAACTTTCAAATCTTCAAATGAAGCCTTTTCTTAACTACTTCAACCCCTGATTTCTCTCTTCTCTGAATATCAAATAGCACTTGCTTTTATATCATCAGGTGTTTTTCATACTGGAACTTCTTTTTTTCCTGTATTTTGCTTAATTGTACCTTCAGCATACAAACTTTGAAGTTATAGTGACTACTCTTCATTTCTAATCTCCATGCCCAATTCAAATCTTCCATTCTACCACAGAAATATCTCCCTCTCTGTTTTTCCCACTATACTCATTTGCTCAGAAATTTATTGGTTCTTCACATGGACCTAGGAAGCAGAACATTACACACTGGGGCCTGTTGGGAGGTGGGGGACTAGGGGAGAGATAGCATTAGGTGAAATACCTAATGTAGATGATGGGATAATGGATGCAGCAAACCACCATAGCACATATATAACTATGTATGTAACAAACCTGCACGTTGCGTACATGTACCCCAGAACTTAAAGTATGATAATAAAAAAGAAATTTATTGGTTCTTGATTAGATCACTGTCTTAAATTCATGTTTCCTTTTTTTTTCTGGTTTTGATCATTGAATTTATGAATGTTTCACTTTTTCTGTGACCAATTTAATGTTTCCAAGTAACTGCTCCAATCAGTTAATTTTCTTCCTCAGAAATATCAATATCATCCTCACATTCTTTCTCTATTGAATAATGTCCAATCTCTCTAATCCTGCCATTAATGACCCTCCTAAGAATGGCTGAAGTCTTCCTTTTCAGTTTTTTTTCCCTTTGATATATAATATACAATAAAAAGTTTTGACCAAAAAGTGGCCCAGTATCTGTTCCCTGTGTCCATGCTGTTTTCTCAGTCTGGCATAACATCTCTACTACAGAAATCTCCTAACATATTTCCAAGGTCCACAGGAGGTGGAACTCCTTCTCAGAAGTCTTCCCTGGTGTCTCACCCCTCTTAACCAAAAGCAAATCTTTCTTCTCAAAATTCATGGCATTTTTCTTAAATGTCTTAATCACACTCAGCAGATTATATATTCCATTACATTTTTGTGCATGTCTTATTTCTTCTTATTCACCTTGAAGTCCCCAACATTCCTCACAAATAAAATTAAAGAATTTTTGAATGGATTAATTAAAGTTTATAGTAATGAATTATTTTGCAAGCAGTATTCTCTTCTAGAAGTAGAAGGATAACCAAACAACTCAAAATAACATGCAGAATGAGTTAAATTGGTAAGAACTGACCAAAAAGAGAGATGAGGCTTTGCTTCTGTCTCACAGAAAATGGCTTAGTCAGAAATTAAGAATATGTGGAAGAGATGTTGAATATTATACTCACACTTGGGCCATATATAAGGCAGGCCCTCTGACTAGGTGAAGGTCAGGCACAGAAACACAGGGCTGGAGAATAGCATGGTCTTTGTTCCTGAATTTATGTAAAATTAGGAGGAGAACAAATAATGGGGTCAACATTGTCTTAACTGAGGAGTCTTTATTTGGAAATATGAATAAATGTACAGTATGTTTGGTAATATTTCTTTACCTAATTGGCCTCATTATTTCCCCTAGAAGGTTTCAACCTCAGAGAGGCAAGAGCTTTGGTTTTGTGAAACTTGTCTACAATAAGAAAAGAAGGTTAGTAAGTTAACCTTCTTTAGTTAATAAGTTAAAAGATTGGGCAAGTTAATAATCAACTGTCATAAGAGGATGATAAAGTAAGGTTTTACTTTTTTGCTTTTGCCAAGTTCCAAACATAGAGAATGGGTATTAAGAATGCTGAGGAACCCCAAAATAAGGAACCAGACTACCTTTGAAAGGCTTGCAAAAAAGGTGGTTGTAATAGGCCATTCCTGCATTGCTATAAAGAAATGCCTGAGACTGAGTAATTGATAAAGAAAAGATGTTTAATTGGCTCACAGTTCTGCAGGCTTTACAGGAAGCATGGTGCAGTCATCTCTTTAGCTTCTGCAGGAGGCCTCAGGAAGCCTGCAGTTATGGCAGGAGGCAAAGAAGCGTTTGCATTTATAAATGTTTAATGGCAAAAGCAGCAGCAATCAAGAGAGAGTGGGAGTAGTGGTGCCACATACTTTTAGATGACCAGATATCATGAGAACTCACTATCACAAAGACAGCATGAAGCCATGAGGCATCCACCCCCGTGATCCAAACACCTCCTACCAGGCCCTGCTTCCAGCACTGGGGATTACAATTCATCATGAGATTTGGGCAGGGAACAAATATTCAAACTATATCAGCAGTTAAAAACTAGTTTCCTAGTTTTTACCTTAACACTTTCCTTGAGGATATGTTAAGGTTAGAGGAGCAAAGAAAAATGGCTGTTTACGGAGAAATAATTTCTTTAAATAAAATTATTGAATTTTCCCTTGCCATGGGGAAAGAGTGAGGATAGAGGCAATGTGACAGGGCCACTTGGAGAAAGCCTTATACATGTCTTTCAGAATCAGGTGGCTTTTGACCTGTACCGTAAAAATTAAAAGGCTAAAAACTATGAGTAGCAGTGTCTGAATAACAGGAAGATAGAGAGAGAAAATGACATTGAAAATAACCTTTACTTGGCAGAAGCAAAGAAGTGAGGTGTCCATGGACAAATGTGGACCATGTGGAAGGAAGCCGAATTCAAGCCATCTGGAAAGGACTTTCACAAGAGAGATTACTGGAGTGATAATGAAGCCTCACCAGTAAGAGTCTATGTGGAGTGGGTTGCCCATGCCCTGAGATTTGAAGCAAGCAGCTAGCTAAATATAAAACCTCACCATGTGAGATCCCTGTATTGGAAGATCTCAACAAAGTTGTCTCCAATGAATCCCTAAACTTACTCTCAGGAAGAGTCAGAGTTAGCAACCTTGGGTGTCCTTCCTAAGAGGAGCAGCCATTGAATCAAATTTATGTCATCAAATAAGATCTTTAGTTTTTCTAACTCAATTTAGTTCACTCAATTTATGAAAAGGTTAGAAACCGTCTAGCAAGAGGAGTACAAGATAGAAGAGTCAAAAATAACGAACAAAGATGAAGGCAAACAAGGCCTTCTTCTCTGTCCTATGCCTGAAGCAGTTCCCAAGCTGGAAACGGGGAGAAGCTTTGACTTTATGTGAAGCCCAGGGCATTTTTAAACATTATCCTTAGCATGATATTTTCATAACACTTATGAAAACTTGTTTTTTACCAAATTGACTGTAAAACTTACTATCTAAAAAGGACTAGGAAAAAGTTGCAGTATTTAACTTGATATTAATATTTCATTCAAGGAGTGGAGAACTCCAGAGAAGAGATTTGAATAATGGAGGTGAGCATGGCAGCGAGTGGAGGTAACAGGGAGAAGGGAGATACAGTCTGTACCTGAATTTAGGTTGTACCCTACTGATTCTCCTTTTTTCAAGGGCTAGTTATTCTGCTGGAGATGACAGTGCTATTAATTAGGGGAGAATACAGTGGAGGCAATCACGTATATGATTTTAAATAGTAATTCATCTTGTCTTATCCTTTTATAGAAAATATTTGCAAATAATTATTCTTTTAAATAAAGAATTTTAGTCTAAAGAAAAGGTCTAAGTACATAAAGTCATGTTTGGGGAAGCAATAATCATTGCCTGAAGACAATTGTTCTCCTGATGTTCATGCTATATACCACCAGGAAAATCATATAAAAACAGCCCACATTTTTGAAATAGCAGTATACAATATTTACATTTCTTTTTAAAGCAGAAGTAAGAAGTTTAAAATATATTAATCTTTTTCTGCACTCCAGTATCAATTCAGCAATATTTATTTTACCTTCTTCATGCATCTGATGACTTACTGCTTTCAATATCTGTGTCCCAAACGAGAAAGGTTCTAGTCAGCCTTTTTATCTTGACTCTTCCAATTAAACAAAGCATTTAAGCCCTTTATCTCTAACACTAAAATTGTGAACTCTCTCTTATTTTTTTTTTCCAGAAAACAGTTGAGAAGGGAGAGGGTTCAGTAAAACTTTCTTACTGCTCTTGAAACTTAAAAATGCCTAATATTAGTCTTGAAAGAAAAAATATTTTTAACATTTTATGGTGTGTAAAAGCTAGGTCGGGGAAACAGAAATTCAGAACCTACACTTCCCAATTATAAATCTATCTAATTGTTTTTCAAATGTTAACTTCATTTTCTTGTGGTCGGAGATTATGATTTATCTTTTCTTATCACAGTTCTTGAAACTTTCTTTGTTTCACAAATATTTATTGAATGATAGCTCTGTTGCAAGCATTTTGCCAAACTTTCATATACGTGTTGTATAGTTAACCAGGTCTGACGCTAAACAGATTGTGGGTAAATAAGCAGCATTCCTTTTCTGGTTCATCTCCTGATCTAGTACAGAACTGGCATTACTCTATGACACAAAGATTCTCCAGTGTGCTCAGCCTGATTTCAGGTCACCTTTGAGCTTCAAAGTAGTAGCTATTACTGAAGACTCAATTCAAGGGCAAATACAAGGTGACTTCAGGAATTTAGGGCTGAATTGCAATTGACTGCCTAAGAAGGAACTCATACAAGCTTCCATTTTTTCAAAGATCCTATTATATAATAAAGTTTTGTTACATTCTAATATTGAATAAATTACCAAATCCAGATCTAGATTATGTTTGGCCTCAGAGAGCTATGGGTGAAGAATTAGGGCTGACATTGCAATAAAAAGAAAACCTGCCTTGTTAAATTTCCTTTTTTTGTACCCCAAACCTTTTTTTCTATACTATGTTTCCAGTGGGAGTAATTACAATGTGTCTAATGTTATCCTTGAATAAACTTTTTAATCCTATGTAAGAACTAGTCTTTTTATGTTTTTTAAAGCACCTGGCATATTGTGAACATTTCAGAAGTGCTTAATGATGAAACAATGGGAACTAAACATCTAAATCCTTGTTTCCCATGGCTCCTGTAATCTGAATGGACAAAGGAGGAGGAAAAATCATTTGATTGTTGTAATATTATAGCTTATTATCCCATCCCACACTCTGTTTTGTTCAGAAAACACTTGGAAGACAATCTATTTTTGAGTATAAGACAAGTTCATTTTATAAAAGCTCACAAGTGTTTATAATTCTGTTAAATCTTACAGAATATGATGAAGTTTACAAAGAATGATGGACTATTACATCACAAATTGGACAGCCATTAGAATTTAGCTAGTGGGTATACAGTGAGACTCTAAGAGTATAGAGGAAATTAACTTTTATTTCATTATCATAGTGTATTTTTAAGAAGCAGACTCAAGAAGCTCTGTTGGCAGAATGGTCATCATCAAACAATACACGTAGAACATCCAATTCAAGTATTTTTCCTCCAAGCAAAAAAAAAAATAATAAAATAATCATTTTTTTTAAATGACACAAATAACTTAGATTTATCAGTTCCTAGAGCTGGGAATTATTAGAAACTCTGAGTTCAATCCTGAAATCTGGCATTTGTAGATTAATTAACAATGTTGCCATAATTAAGTATTAAATGTTGGCCTTAGACACTGAGGTTTATATTCATATTTTTAAAGACCAGTTCTAGCCAAAGGATCAAATGAAAAAAAAAAAACCCTAAACAGATAAAACAAAGAATAGAGGAAAGAGACTGAGAAAATAATTCAGAAAGAAAAATAAAATTGTCAAAGATATGGCTCCAAAGTCAAAGAGAACTCCCCCACCCACCCCACTTAAGAAGATTTTACTTTATCTAAAGAGTAAAGCAAATGCTTTTAGATTCAAGGGTACCTGGTTCAAATCTCAGCAGGGGCAGATTTCTTACAAACTAAAAAGGCACTCTCCCTATTAAAGGAACTGACTTAATACAGTTATATGGACCATTACTGTACAGAATGGGAATTCGCACACTATTTTCTAAATGGGGCCTTTTTGTGCATGTACAGTAATTCTTATAGAAGCCTTTTACAAATAAAAAAGGAAAAATTGGGGAAAAATCTAAGAACCCATGATTTGAGCCTTTAATAACTACTGGTGTATTAGAGACAGCCATCTGCAATAATACAGCAGATCAGGTCTTCCTGGCAATGGTCTGAAAAAGCATTCTAAAGATAAAAGCTTAATTCTTGTACAGACCCCAGATGCCTAGAAAAAGATTAACAAAATACTCCTTGAAGTATGGCCTCAATGTTGGACCTCAAAATGTATGGTCTTCCTGGAACTTCACTGAAGAAGTAGCACTCAAATAGTTCATCACAAGAACACTTGCTTGAGATTTCCACAAGAAGACTTTACTGAGTAAATTTTTATATGACACTATAATTTGACTATTGAAAGTCTTCCTTAGCAGTGAAATCATGACAGACATGTGGTAAACATTCTATCTAATTCACCTTATAAAAGAACCCTGAGGAAACTGCTAGAAGTCTACTTCTGCAATTAATTTATATTTGGAGAGCTATAGTTGATCTAGTTTCAACATATTTGTGGTAATTTGTATCACTCTCCCTGGGAACATCATTGAAGACAGAATAATATTAAATTTTGAAAACGACTTTTTCACCAGCTTCATCATACAGAATTATCTGGGACCTAACTAGAGGCTAAATGATTGCAAATATGGGCCAAGATTCAAAAACGTGGATTACACAAACATACTTTTGAAAAAGTACTTTCAAAAGTAAAATGTGTTTCTTGAAGAATAAAACTGAGTACTGGGTCAATATTTTAGGTCGTAATAGATTTTGCAGAAAGTAATGTATTTGAGACTTTTAGTTTACCCACATTGTTCCAAAAATTTTACAAACATCTTCTCAGTATCATATTAGTTGCAGCTGGAAAAAATGAAATAAAATTTAAAAGCTCAAACTGGTTTAAAGAAAGTGTGTGGAGAGAGTCATTGTCGGTTCACATAACTGATAGTAACCGGTGTGGGGGCAAAAGTGACTCTCAAAGCACAAAAGATGACATCAGAAGTCCATCTCCTTCTCTCCGCCTCTCAGATCATCTTCTCTTTAGGTTGGCTTTTCTCTCAGATAGGCACTCCTGTTAGCCCTACAAGAAAGCTTCCAGTAGCTCTAGCAATGCACACATCCTCACCAGTGCATGTCCTGTGGAAGGAGCTACTCCCTTCAACATTTCAAAGCAAAATTTCTGTCCAAAAGCTCAAGAGAACCTTAATGATTATTTCAACTAAATTGACCTAGATTTAAATTGGCCTGGATTTAAATAATAAAATGTTTATGATCAGATTTCCAAGGATTTGCTTTGATTTTAGACAATGGAGATGACAAGAAATTATACGTTTATTTCCTATGAGTTTGACTGAAAGAACGACCAAAAGACATTTTTGTGGTTTACAATGTCATCTGCGTAGTAACAGTTGACTCAACAAATTCTTACTTGTAATATATTCAGGAATACCCACATGCATGTGTAAGTGTGGACACACACACACACACACACATACACACACACTCTAAAATCTTACAATTTTGGAAACTAAACAGATATGATGTAGAATTAAAATCAGGGAACAACTTTAACTAAGTATAAAGGCACCGAAGTTGGATTTAGTTCTGCTAACACTCTAACCATGATAATATGAAAAAGATAAAAGAAGAATAGTCAATCGTCAATAAATATTGAATAAATCGGTGACTGACATCATTAGACAGAACAAAAATAAGTATTTTATTATGGAAGCTGACAAGAAACTGCTTCAATAAAAACAAATAAAATTTAGTTAATACTGAGTATATTAGAAATGAAGGTAAGTTCAGGAAGCTGAACAAAAGCTGGATAAAAAAGTTAAATTCTTTAATATTAAAGAATTTTCTGTGCTGGTTTTGGATTTCATGAAATTATTTATATATCAATTCAGCCAATAAAATAAGTATTTATTGAGCATATGTGTCTATCATGATTAGCATATGGAATATGATATAGTTAGGTGTCTGCTTTTCAGGGTATCTCCAATAAAAACAATGAAGAGTGAGAGATAGAAATAAGTAAAGTGAAAAAAAACTCAAAAAAAAAGTATAATTTAGTTGCATACTGAGTACTATGTGTGGGGACAAAAATAAATTAGAGAATATTGTCCAGTTAGTTATAAGAGAGCACACCATGTTCTCTTCACAGAAAGAAATTAATAGAGAGTATGTCTATATAAAGCAAAAGTGGACATTTAGGAGGCAAATATAGACAATGAATGTCTGGGCTAAGAAAGATGGAATAAGGTATATAAAAATGACCATGTTGTCAAGAAAGAATCTCCAAGTGGTGGGGCAGTTTTGTGATACATCTTAAATATTTTCCAGTAGGGCCCAAAAGTTTCTGCTACATTTACTCTTTTATTTATGCAGTCAATTACTAATTAACGATGCTATTATTAATTTTTGTTGGACTCACTAAAAGGAGCCATAAAGTCTCAAGAAGTGGTTTCTCAGTAGCCCATGGGACAGCCATGTTTTCTAAAATAATCTTCGCTCTTATTAAAAGAAGCTAGAGTTTGGGTGGGAGAAAACAATACTTTGTCTAGCTAACTCAAGAGCTTGTAATTTAATAATTATTTAATTTCAGAATTCTAGTGCAAAGGATTTTAGCTATTAAATTTATCTCAGCTTCATGTGCTTTGACTATATAATGGGGATAATGAACACTTCACAAGATTGCTGGAAAAATTAGATGAGATAATATATGGTAGACTATGATAAAATATATAGCACTCCATAAGTTTTTTTTTTAATTTTGGCTTGATTTCCCAATTATACACTAACAAAATATTGTGTTTGTCTTAGTTTCAATAATTCACATTCAGATTTCGCCTGTAGTAATGGAAAATTCCTGGAAGTGAACTTCTCAAGTGGTTAAAGTCTAAAGTCACTTGACCTTTAGCCTCAGGCTTTAAACATCCCTCAAGAGATATGTTAAATGGCCCAGAAATATATTGCCTGTCGTGTCTTATTGCTTAATTAATGGCCAACTAAGATGGCCTGTATGGACTTCCCTGAAGTAATTGTGAACTGATCTTCTGCTCAGGGAAATGAATTGACTCCACAACAGCAGCATTGTCATAGAGCATTTACCGTATTTAAATTTCTGCTGCCCTTAGAAGAGACAGAACATACAAGGGCTGGTTCTGAGCATACAAACACCAGCTAAGCAGATAAAAAATGTTGCTCACTGTACCAGACAGGGAATCGTACAGCACTGGTTTCTGAAAACTGTGTTGAAAATCACATACAAAGCTACCAAGTAAGCATTTTGATTTTTGTCATATTTGTAATAGAATAGGAAGTTACTGAATTCTATTAATAACACTAATAATAAAATTGTGGTTTGAAATTGCTCCATTTGAGGATTGATGGCACTCTGGAGAATGGGAATCAAATTTGGAGTGAAAGTTCACAGATTTAAAATGAATGGTAGAAAATATATTCCGAAATAAAGGAAAAACTCATTACATTTTAAATTCTTTTCAAGATAGAGAGTAATATGAATGACTTATTAATAAAATACTGCCAAATAATTCTGATGATGTAATGAATATGATGAATATGATATTTTTATAATGAATATGATGTATTTACAATAAAATATGAATGTTCATTTTCTCAGTGCTTATCATTCCCAGAAAAAAACTTTTAACAGAATTTGTTTCTTTATGTGGCAATCCTCTTTTCTCTACTCTTTTACTATTTTTATTTGTACTATTCTTTGGCCTTTTCCCCACATCCCAAACAACCCCAACCAACTCCCACCCCAATTCATTGTTTCACTTCAGCGGGATAGATGTGCAGTGTCACAAGGGTCTAAAGAATGAAAACAAGTAAAAGATAAACCATTTACACAGCTGCGGACAACAGAAAGAAGATACTGTTCTTGCTGTTAGCGGTTCTATAATCCTTCAGCTAGTTCTGTTAGTTCTTCCTACCCTGAAAGTTCAGTGAGTAATATAAAATTTCTGGTCTTGGGAGTGTCAAATGATGGATTTAAGGATGGTAGCTGAGACTTGATTTTTTTCAGGTATAAGAAGTGATGAGGGGAGAGTATGAAGGCAGGGAGACCAGTAAGGAGACTTTGGTGGAAAACAGAGTGTTAGGTGGTTTGGGCCTTGGTGAGGGTTGCTGGTGCAATGTACATGAAAAGATGGTGCTGAGAGATGCTCTGTGGTAAAGATTTGCAGATCTGGTTGATGGATTGTATAAAGCTCCTCAGCAAGAATGGTATAGTTTTTCTCTTGTCTACAGCTGTGTGCATGCCCTATCTTCACTCCACTTTCTTCCTCAGTATGTTAAATATCATGTATTTATTAATCAAAATGAAAAGGCAAATGAGGAGCATGGGTAGTCTTTTATATTTTTTCCATAGTTCAAAGCAAAAAAATGATTGAATAATATGGTGCCTTCCCTTCCATATTTAGAAAAATAGGTCAAGTTTGGGCTTATTTTCAGGAATAAAATAGGTAGAGTCCCTAATCTACTTAACTCTGAATAAATCAAATCACTAGTATTTACAGATTCATTACAATATTCTCAAAATTAACATTTTCTGTATGTCCACAAACCTATGCAATTTTTAACATAAAAAATTCAAGCCACTTAAAGTGGAGAATAGTATCCAAATGAATCCCTCCATCTAAAGACAGCCAATCTCTAATCTGGGCTCTGGGGAAGAAGAGGTGGAAAAAAGGAGATAGAAATAATTGGCACATAAATATGTAAGAAAAGATCAATAAAGAAGAGAAAGGTAGAAGACAGGATAAGGGTAAACAGGCAAATATAGTATAGAGTTATTCAGATACAGGAAAACTGAGTCAAAGCTATCGGGACTAAGAAGCAGTTCCATGCTGCAGCTTACAAATCAAAATGCCATATTTTAAAATAAGATGATTTTTAAAAATTATTAAACTAATTTTTAACTTCATCTTTGTAAAATGACATTTTCCCTATTTTTTTTTCATATTGATAGCTCTCATTTTGAAAACACCAAATGTACTCATGAGGACCTGACATAATATAACCTAGAGTATTGCTGCATTGGAGCAGTTATTCGGAGGCAACTGCATAATAGGTTTATTTTGGATACCACACATCACTAGGGTGAGTATTTATTTTATAGTCTTGGCTTCTCAGCCTGACTCTTATCCAAGTTGCCAAGTGTAACATCATCCAATTTGTAACTCAATGTTTCATCAACAGTGTTCATGTTTTGCAGACATACAGAAAACAGAAACTCTTGAAACTAAAATGTGTCCGGATTAATAGAGCTGACATAAAATTCAGCACTAAATAAATGGCCACGTTCCAATGAAAACAACCACTGTGTTCTGTGTTAATTCTGTTTTTAGTTAACTCTGTCTTCCTGACTAAAAACGTGTGGGTTTTGTATCATTCTTAAGTTGCTGTAACACTGAGATGTGAAATTTGGAGGATTCGAAATAAATGCAGCTAAATGGAACTTTTGGATGAAGAATCCCCGGTTTGTTCAGATCTGTTAAAGTAATAGGGGAAAGCACAAAAGGATCAAGAAAAGGAAGGCCCCAATCTTTGTTCGATGACTGATAAAACAGCATTACTTGGGTGAAAATTGGCCTGACCTTCACCTACAGGATGCTTCCGCTGCCTCAGTGATTCTTGCTTCGCTCTGATTAGGTAAAGATTGCCCCTTTCCCTGCAAGGAAAAGTCAAAGAACAAAAAGAGTAAAAAAAATCTTGACTTAACTATAAAAGGTTTATTTTTTTAATCACAGTTGGGCTCATCCAAGCCAGTTTCTAATCTTATTTTTCAGGCTTTAAAAAAAAAAATGCCCTGCCTTTTAAAAGAAATTCTTTGGATCATTTTCTTTACAACCTCTAGTCTATATCTCAACTCACATTTCTTGGATGTATTTTTTTTTTAAATCTTCCTCACTTGAAATGATAGCTTTTTTATTTCTTTTAGCCTCTCCTCTAAAGCTCTGTTGGGAGAGGACGGCGGGAGAAAGACACTAGTCTCCCTCAGCTGGCTGGAACAGTAGGTAAAATGCAGTTGGCAGAGTCCTGCCAATGTTCCAAGAAAACTTGAAGCACTTTCCCACCCCAGCCCCACCCCTCAGCGCTTGCCCTTGGAAGACAGAGCTCCATGGAACCATGGTATTAAGTTTCATACTGCCTGTTCATATAGACCAGAGCTTTTCTGTGACATTACTGTCAAGCAGCCCCCTCTGTGACTAATATTTTTAACAGCATGATATTTAAAATTTGACAAGGATATAATAATTCATTCTTCAGATAGTCAACATACTATGAGAGTAAGTCATGTCTTCAAAGTATCTTTCAAAGGGGCTATTAAAAATAGGTTAAATTTTTTCCCCCTACAGCATGCAATTTCATTTTGGCTTTGCAACTTCAACCACATAAAATTAAAGTTTGACTTGAGAGTGACCTGCTGAAAATTAGATGGAAAAATAAGGGGGTAGATTTAAGTTACTGATTCAAAGAAAACTAGCATGTCTGTCTGCAATTTAACATAAGCCCTTGGACAATCTTGTGTTTCTTGTAGCTAGTATTTTCCTCTTAGGATTCAGATTGTATTATTAATGAAAATGTTGTGGAAGTTAATGGACTGTAATCTCTTGTTGTGATATATAGATGTAAGTCAACACAGGAAAGAATTATCCATATGCATTTGTTGTCACAATTCTCCTCTCAACTCCAGGCCTCCTTGTAATGTTACGATACAGCCATGCAGAGCAACTAGACGTTCTCTCAAATGGACTATGCTCTTTAAAACTAAAGAAGAAGCCAAATTGTTTCTATTTGCAGACGACATGATTGTATATATAGAAGACCCCATCATCTCAGCCCAAAATCTCCTTAAGCTGATAAGCAACTTCAGCAAAGTCTCAGGATACAAAATCAATGAACAAAAATCACAACCATTCCTATACACCAATAACAGACAAACAGAGAGCCAAATCATGAGTGAACTCCCATTCATAATTGCTATGAAGAGAATTAAATACCTAGGAATATAACTTACAAGGGATGTGAAGGACCTCTTCAAGAAGAACTATAAACCACTGCTCAAGGAAATAAGAGAGGACACAAACAAATGGAAAAACATTCCATGCTCATAGTTAGGAAGAATCAATATCATGAAAATGGCCATACTGCCCAAAGTAATCTATAGATTCAATGCTATTCCCATCAAGCTACCATTGACTTTCTTCACAGAATTAGAAAAAACTACTTTAAATTTCAAGTGGAACCAAAAAGAGCCCATATAGCCAAGACAATCCCAAGCAAAAAGAACAAAGCTGGAGGCATCACACTACCTGACTTCAAACTATACTTACAATGCTACAGTAACCAAAACAGCATGATACTGGTACCAAAACAGATATATAGACTAATGAAACAGAACAGAGGCCTCAGAAGTAACACACGCATACATCTACAACCATCAGATCTTTGACAAACCTGACAAAATCAAGCAATGGAGAAAGGATTCCCTATTTAATAAATGGTGTTGGGAAAACTGGCTAGCCGTATGCAGAAAACTCAAACTGGACCACTTCCTTAAAGCTTATATAAAAATTAACTCAAGATGGATTAAAGACTTAAGTTAAGACCTAAAACCATAAAAACCCTAGAAGAAAACCTAGGAAATACCATTCAGGACATAGGCATGGGAAAAGACTTCATGAATTCAACACCGAAAGCAATGGCAACAAATGCCAAAATTGGCAAATAGGATTTAATTAAACTAAAGAGCTTCTGCATAGCAAAAGAAACTAACATCAGAGTGAACAGGCAACCTACAGAATGGGAGAAATATCTGCAATCTATCCATCTGACAAAGGGCTAATATGCAGAATCTACAAGGAACTTAAACAAATTTACAAGAAAAAAACAAACAACCCCATCAAAAAGTACATGAAGGATATGAACAAAACCTTCTCAAAAGAAGACATGTATGCAGCCAACAAACATATGAAATAAAGCTCATCATCACTGGTCATTAGAGAAATGTAAATAAAAACCACAATGAGATACCATCTCATGCCAGTTAGAATGGCACTCATTAACAAGTCAGGAAACAACAGCTGCTAGAGAAGATGTGGAGAAATAGGAAAGCTTTTACAGTGTTGGTGGGAGCGTAAATTAGTTCAACCATTGTGGAAGACAGTGTGTTGATTCCTCAAGGATCTAGAACCACAAGTATCATTTGACCCAGCAATCCCATTACTGGGTATATACCCAGAGGATTATAAATCATTCTACTAGAAAGACACATGCACATGTATGTTTACTGCAGCACTGTTCACAATAGCAAAGACGTGAAACCAACCCAAATGTGTATCAATGATAGACTGGATAAGGAAAATGTCACAAATATACACCATGGAATACTATGCAGCCATAAAAGAGAATGAATTCACGTCCTTTGCAGGGATATGGATGAAGCTGGAAACCATCATTCTCAGTAAACTAACACAGGAACAGAAAACCAAACACCACATGTTCTCATGCATAAAGGGGAGTTAAACAATAAGAACACATGGACACAGCGAGTGAAACATCACACAACGGGGCCTGTCAGGGAGTGGTGGGGGGTAGGGGAGGGATAGCATTAGGAGAAATACCTAATGTAGATGACGGGTTGATGGGTGCAGCAAACCACCATGGCACGTGTACACCTATTTAACAAATCTGCATGTTCTACACATGTACCCCAGAACTTAAAATATAATTTAAAAAAATGCTTTTCTAAGTGAGTAAAAACTCTTTTCCAGATGAAAATCTCAAAACAACTCTTTTTTGTATCAAATTTTATCACTATTTATCTCATACCTAATCCCATCCCGTCTTCTTCTTCAGTGCTCTTTATTAAGGATATACCATTTTCTGTATTTTAAAAAAAGACTTGGTCTAGGCTGGGCGTGCTGGCTCACGCTTGTAATCCCAGCACTTTGGGAGGCCAAGGCGGGTGGATCACAAGGTCAGGAGATTGAGACTATCCTGGCCAACATGGTGAAACCCCGTCTCTACAAAAAAAAAAAAAAAAAAAAGGACTTGGTCCAAATGGCTATTCTTCACAGGAACATTAGCAGAAAGAATGGAAGGGTGTTTTGTCATGTTTTTAAGGTTGACCAGCCACCCAGTATCTTAGAGGGTTTAATTCATTCAGGTACAGGAACAGTATGTAGGAGATAACACAAAACTTGAAAGAAAAACAGTAATAACTGGCTTATACGTATTTTTTAGGCATGGAGATTACCTGATCAACTGGAATCTCAACCTGAGTATCTTCATCTTCTTGGACTTCTGCTGCCCCCCGTGTTTCAGACCTCTCTGCTCCAGCTTTGAAAATGCCTTCATCTGTTGAGACAAACACCAAGTGAAAATCAAAATCCAATTGTGACATCATGTGGCTGAATTCAGACATTACAATCAAATACTTATTTTTAATAGATATTTGGGTTCGCTTTTTAGTTGATAGTATTTTTGTGCCCCGATCCCCAATCCACCCCCAATTGTTCCACATTTTCATTGAGAAAACATTCAGTGGTCAAAACAAGGCTGATCCCACAGGGGAAAGCTCTCTCGAAGCTCCTGTTGCACCCTTTGGCTACTGACTTACTAACACAGCCCTTTGTACAGGCACTGAGATGGGAAGAAATTCACAACTATCATCCCTGTTCCCCCTCCTATCCACAAAACAATGAAAATGCTTGGTGTTTTAAAATACTACTTTTAGAAATTTACCTTTCCCAAGAGAATGCTATACCCTCAATATAATGTATTGGAATAATTCTCTCTATTCAGGATATTATAAAAAGTGTTTTCACTGCAGCAGAATCATAGAGTTGACTTTCCATACCTCACCAAAAAATCAGTATCATTTATTTTGCAGATCTCTACAAGATTTTCACAACCTATGACTTTAAATCCTTAACTATAAAATGTGAACTAAATCTCTGACTTTAGGTTAATCTCCTTCAACTTGCTTTCCTCTGGAAAGCAGTAATAGCTGTTTTCCATATTTGAAGTAGTTTAATGTCTCCCCTCAGCCTTCTCTTCTTCAGGCCAAGTAATCAAAGAATCGCAGAAGCATTCGTCATTCTGTCTATCTACTTGCCTCAAGACAGGTTTAGTGCTTCCGCCATTCTCACATATGTTTTCTCTGGCCAATTTTTAAGGCTCCCCAGGGATGGAGATTTTATCTCCTTCCCTGGTAATGTATTACAATATTTGATTAACCCTACAGTCTAGAAAATATATTTTTATCTTTTGTCTTAAAACCCCCTCTATTTCTCTAATGGAAGCTTTCTCCCAGAGCACAATTATTTGACATATTTTATATAAATCTTTCATATTGCTAAAGCTATGAAGTCTCTCTTAATTAAATGTAAGATATATTTTTACACTTGTTGAGGACTAATTACATGCAAGGCATGATGTGAACCCAGGAGACAGCGTAAGACATGAATGAGATGTGGACTGTTTCCTCAAGTTGCTTTCAGTCCAATCAGGAGACAAACACACCTCCAATAAGCTGAACGATGAGTAAGGGCGATAGAAGAGTATTATGGAAGCTGAAAATATACAGCCCAGTGAGGAAGGAAGGAAGGAAAGAGGAAGGGAGGGAAAGAGTGAAGAAAAATAAGTATGTTTGACGTTCATTTCTACCTTCTAAAATTACCTTGGAAAACAACCATCACAGTCAGATGCTGAACTCAACAGACTACAGTTATGACTTATGCACATGACTTTTTGAATGACATTTTGTGTCCAAATGTTGTACTTGCTTGCACAGAGACTACAAAGAGAGGCCTACAGATACCAAAGAAATATAGTCTTAATACATTCAACGAAATGTTTAACTATATCCAAGCAGAGCTATGAATGGTTTGCAGATGTGTCTTAGAAGAAGCATTTTACCAGAAAAGAAGAATACAATCGATAGTAACAAATAAAATAAAATTGAAAGGGCACTGGAATGGAAAATGACAACCATAAGGATATAAACAGCAAAGAGACAAATAAGCAAAGCTTGATGCTGTGCACAGTGACACAGAGAGAGAATACAGAGGCTCTGTTTTAATGTTTGCCTCAGGTGCGCGGGGAGCATGTTGTTTATCACGGAACCAAAATGTTTCAGCCATTGCCATTAGCAGCACAAAGCAAAATAATTAACATCAGAAAGAAATTCATAAGAATAAACAGTGATCAAAAAAAGGCAGCACAGAGAGAAAGACTTTTGTGATAGTCTCACTAGGATTTTCATTTTTACTATAAATGCTATATAAAATTAAAGGCAGAATAATATTAATTGTTAGAGAAAAAATGTTTTAAATAGTATCTTTGATTATAAATTGTTTATGTGCATTTTAGAAAACTTGGACGGTGAAGAAAATAAATGTCTTTTTAATCTCATGACCCAGAGACAGTCATCACTAATATTTTAACAATTCTTTCCTTCCCTCCCTCACTCCATGTCTCTCTCTTTCTCTCTCTCTCTCTCTCTCTCACACACACACACACACACACACACACACACACACACACTCGTAAAACTGGGATCTTATTGCACACGTAATCTTTAAAATCAGTTTTTACTTTAAAACTGTATCATGAGCATTTCTCATGACACTAAATGTTACATGAAAACATAATAAATAGCTGGATGTTGTGGTACCATACTTTAATCAATGGACAATAATGAATAATGCAAAATAGAAATTTTTAATGAATAGGTACTATTCATTTGATTGATGGAAATTTTTAATGAATAGGTACTATTCATTTGATTGATGGGTGAACATGCATTAAGATCTGCTGCATACTACTCGCTCTGGAAAATATGAAAGCACTGCTCTTGAGGGTTTGGCATCCCATGGAGAGGGACCATTACAGAGACATGAGCTGTTTCCCCTTCCACATTCATACCCTGTAGCTCCTTTCCTATCTTAGGAGTTTGTTTTCCAAGAATAAGCATGGCACACTGCACACAGTAAGTCCTCAATTAGGATTTATTGAAATGTAAGACAAAAGACAAGTCCCAGTTTAATCTCTTTCTCACACATTGATTCCCCTCCTGCTCTGCGCACCCCTACACCCATGTATCCTCACCCACCATGCTCAGTATTAAATTCTCTCTTCCAAAATTATCTCCTGGGCATACTCGCATCCTGGTTTTGATACAATTAATTCCAAGGAATCCTCAGCCTCTTCTTTGATTTCCTCTTCTACTTCATTTTAAAGTAAATCTGACCAACCTTGTATGTTATCATCTGAGTAATTTCAGTACCATGTGATGAGTAACTTCAGTATCAATACTCTGAACCCTTGAATACTCCAACTCTTCAACTCCATTGACATCCCCTCAATTTCACCTTGCTTTAGATCGTTTTCATCAAATGGAGTGATTTTAATCACAGCCCACATGCAGTTAGGGCCAAAAACTTGCAGGTCACGGACGCGCAGTGGTTTTTCATGTCTCACCTTATGCCCTCCACGTCTAGTTTGCAGCTTCTAACCCTGCCCCTGGGTGGCTGCGCATCAGGAGTCTTACTCTGGTTCAAATCTTATTCAGCTGTCAATGTCTTCATGAAAATCTCTTCTGATGGTATCCCGTGACCCCACAACCACACAGAACCAACAGCTCTCTCCTCTGCACTACTTCTTTCTCCCATATACTTCATTTACTCATGATCACATTTATTTTAATCAATTTATTTTACCAGTTCTGTCCCCTTCTCTACTAGACCACAAGCTCCTTTAGGCACAGACCACAATTTCTGTCCTGTGCCTAGCACAATGTCAGCCTCATAACAGGTTTTGACATGCTCCTTAAACTGAACTAACAATACAAAGCATTATGTAAACACCAAATTTTTGGCATTGTCTGTAAGAATCTGTATGTGTATACACTTCATCCAGGGCCAAGATCTGTGGGCCAATGTGAACGTTCAAAAGCATATTAGGCCTTAAATCAGAAAATTAAAATCATTTGACACCAAAGAATTGCCAACAAGGCCAAACTGCAATGGAAAAGAACCCAAATGGTATGATGAGAATATGTTTCCCCTCTGTCAATGCCATCATTAAAAGCAACTGAAGACACATTTCATGGAAGAAGTCAAAGATAAAACACTGAAAATTTAAAACACCTGCTTGCAAGGATAGATTCCATGAGAAGTTTACAAAAGTATTACCTTTTTTCTCAAGGGTAACATTATTTGAGCACTTCAAGACCTTACCATATTCCTTTTATTACTGCTAATTTAAACTAGCACAGTAAATTTGTGGATTTAGATCATGACAGCGTTATTTTGTGCCATGGTTATCTACTTATTGCTACAGCAACATCAGATATTCTAACCACAACTCACGAAGGGTGAGTGGCACCTAGGGCTGAGGTGTTTTGTCCCCAATGAGACACAGAAGCAGCTTTAATGTCACTCAGGATTTTCAGAGAAACAGGAATTTAGTCTTACTCCATACTAATATCAACAGGTGAGTGATCCTTTCTGCCACACACTGCCCACCTGTGAACTTTTTGGTGTGCCTATAATAGTTCTGCACAAGTTCAAGAGTTCTTCTGAGTCCCCTCTTAGTAAGCATTAGTATGATTTTTCAACTGCTCATGAAATGTCTTGAGTTTTAGCAATTTTTTTCCTCTAAAACAAATATTACACGATAAATATAGTAACAGTGTAACAGAATGCCTGTGTAACAGATAAAAGTAAACTTTTCTCTAGGTAGAAAAAGTGGGCTCTTGGGGAAAGTAATAATGGGTTGGCTCACCACCTCGGAATGCAGAGCACCTAGTGCTTAGCTGTCTGGAGTCACGGTCTCTTCCTCACCCCCACACTTTCCCCAGCTCTTGCTAGTCCATCTTCTATAACAGCACCCCAAAGCCATTGCTCTTGTCAAAATTATCAGTGAGCATAATTATGACAATATTTATTATCTCATTTACTTGATCTTTTGGCAGCTTTTAATGTAGCCGATCTCAGGGTGTGAGTGGGTGAGTAGGTGGGTGTGTGTGTATCTTCATTCACTCTCCTGGTTTTACCAGAAGCTTCTCTTCAGTCTCCTTGGCCAATCCATCCTCCTCTATTCAACTTCTAAGTATTGTCCCATCTCAGAGCTGTACTGTGAACTAGCTTCTCTATCTCCACACTTTCTTTTAGATTAATCTCATGGCAACCTTAGTTTGAATAACATCAACGTACCAATGACTCTCTAATGTGTATCTTCGGCCTCAACTTCTTTACAGGTTCCAAAACACATATATCTATCTAACTGCCTAAATTGAAACTTCACCTTGGCTGTCCAATAGGCACCTCAACCTTAACATGGTCAAAACAGAACTCTGGCTCCCCACCCTAAACTGCTCATTCCTCGGATTCCCCCTCCCAGGAAACGGCACCACTCCTCAATCCCAAAATCTGGGAATTATCATTCTGTCCTTCCTGACCTCAGTTTCTATATCCATTCCATTGTCAAGTCTTCTCAATTCAATCTCCTTCTAAAAATCTATCTCAAATATATTCATTTATTTCAATCTCCACTCCCAACTTGGTCTGATCACCAAAATTAGTCTCTCTCTTCTTCCACTCTTGCTATCTCATAATCATCCTCCATATAATAGCCAAGTACTCTTAATAGATTATGTTTAAAGTAGTTAATTAATTCCACAGCTTAGAAACTCTCCAACATCGTTCCATCACGTATGGAATCCCAGTTCCTTACCACGGCTTACAGAGAAGGGATCTGGCACGTAACACCTCCTCTAATTGCACTATGTGTCTCTTTTTCCTCACACAGAAAGCTCCACTGACCTTCTGTCTGTGCCTCACTAGAAAGCTCCTTCCTACCTTATGGCTTTGTTCTCCATAGAGTCTGTGCCTTAAAAGATTTTTTCCCCATTTTCACATTGCCAGTCAGATCTCAGGAAACCCTCCGTGTTCCAATTCCAGCAGCCAATCATTCATTTATAGTGCCCTGGTTTAATTCTCTGCCTTGCACTCACTGTGTGTGTCAGTTTCCACCAAAGTGTAAGCTCCAAGAGATCAGTTTTGTCCATATTTTTCACTGTTCCATCACCAGCACTTAAAAGTGCTCAGTACATGGAAGACACTCAGAAGGTATTTGCTGAAAGAAAGAAGAGTGTGCAATAAAAAAAGTATTTGCTGTATTGAAGTAGAATGTAAGGAGGCAAGAACTTAGCCACTAGCTCGGTGCATTAATCCTTCATGTTCTTACAAGGTTTTGCCCCAACCCAACCACACTTGGCAGTACAGCATTTGGATGGAGAGTAGGGAGGGGAAATGAAGGGAACTGAAAAGAAAGACAGGCTGAGGTACAACCTACACAGGGATCAACAAATTATGTAAAGGGTAGTAGGCAGAATAATGCCCCCCGCAACGATGTCCATAGCCTGATCCTAAGAAACTGTAAGCATATTACACTACATGGCAAAGAGGAATTACGGCTGCAGATGGAATTAAGGGTGCTAAACAGCTGACCCTGAGATGGGAAGACAATCCTGGGTTATTCATGTGAACCCAATATAATCACAAGGGTCCTCGTGAGTGAAAAGGAGTAAAGAGACTCAGAGTGGGACTGAAACAGCACAAACAAGACTTGAGCCTCCATGGTTGGCTTTGAAGATGGAAAGGCCACAAGCCAAGGAACGCGGACAGCCTGGACAAACAGGAAAAAGCACGGATGTGAATTCTTGCCTAGGGCCTCCAGAAGGAACACAGCCCTGATGATGCCTTGGTTTTAACCCCGTAAGGCCCATTTTGGAATTCTGACCTCCAGAATTGTAAGGTAATAATTCTGTGTTGTTTTAAGGCACCATGTTTGTGGTGATTTGTCACAACAGCCACAGGAAAATGATACAACATGTGTCCAGAAATTATGATCTAGGGCACGGGTCCCCAACTCCCGAGGCCATAGACTGGAAGTGGTCTATGGCCTGTTAGGAACTGGGCTGCACAGCAGGAGGTGAGCAGCAGATGAGCGAGAACAACCACTAGAGCTTCACCTCCCATCAGATCAGCAGCAGCATCAGATTCTCACAGGAGCGTGAACCCTCCTGTGAACTGCGTGTGCAAGGGATCAGGGTTGTGCATTCCTTATGAGAGTCTAACTAATGCTGCATGATCTGAGGCGGAACAGTTTCATCCCAGAAGCATCCCCCTACACCCCCTGAAAAAACTGTCTTCCACAAAACTGGTCCCTGGTCCCGAAAAGGTTGAGAACCGCTGTTCTAGAGAGAATACCTGCAGTGGCCACCACAGATACACTTTCTGAGTCCTGTAGATACCTGCTGCGCAAAAACAGGCCTTTCAGACACCCTCTGCTCCTGCTGCTAAAATGACAGTGGTCAGAAAACCTTTCTTTGAGCCTCTTACCTTTTGTTTTCCTTCCCTAACAGTTATTTCTTCACTTTATCACTCTCCACAAGCTGCAAAACACTACCACAATCCAACACCCACACATCTGCCAAAGAAAAGGGATTCTATTTTTTAAGTCCTACCCTGCCCTAAAAACCTTTGTCATAGAAGCCATTTGCTAACCAACTAAAAAGCAAGGATAAATTTGATACACAATACTGCTCTCATTCAATTACCACGTAAAGGATCAGATTCAATGCTCGGATGCACACTACACCCAAATTCAGCTCTCATCTCTTTTGCTTTGAACGTGAACAGATATTTTAGTGTATATTACACAGTAAAGCCATAACAAACACTCTAGTAAAAATAAAAATGCTCCTCAATTATTTTTCACTTATCCCTTATGAATTTTATTGCTTACAAAATGAAAGCAGAGATGCTGAGGTAGGGAAGTCATGTCATCACTGTATTGTTCATAATAAATAGGAATCTGCTTCCCCTACTGAAACATGAAATAAATGCTTATGAGTTTTTAGCTTTTCTGCAACTAGGACAGCTGAAATGAAAGCATTTCCTTGTTTCAATTCATCAGTATCTCAGTTTAACAATATTGCAATTCTTTCATGTTCTCAAATGATAAAAGTTACCAAATAATTAATGAAATTTTCAGGTAATTAAAGATAACCAGAATTTAAGCCTACCATTCTTGCTTTTTCACCAAAATTACTATAAATTATTCTTAAATGGCATTGTAATACATATTTTAGTATGTTTAGTGTTTGAAACTGATTGAGATTTATCAGGATAAATAAGAAAAATAATATAATGGCCAGTTCTAAATACTTTATAGAAATTTTAGATATCTATTAACTAGAAGCTCTTTTACTACAATTTATCACTAAGGCTGCCTACGATAATAAAAATGTTGAATCGACTTTAAAACAAAGTATTAATTTTTAAAAGTAGCTCATTAAAACCAGCATAGTACTGGCAAAAAAAATGTGGGGACCAAGGAGTTTATGACATTGAATATGTAAAATTATATCCTAAGAAGAAAAAAAAGTCAATCTATTTATAAGGCAATACTCTTCATGTGTCACATCAGTCACCAGAGACAGAATTAAAATTGCTAAGAAGGTGATATAAAAATAATTTTCATTAGCTTAGTGCTAATGTGAACTACATTCACATGTGAAATATACTGAATTTTTATACAACTTTTTACAGATACAGATTGTTGTCATCACAGCATCTCGTTGAAAATTAATGAAAGCACTTCCAGAAAAGTGACCTAGTAGGACAGGATCTTTATGAAGCTTGGCAAGCAGTGAGGTAGAGAGGAAGACCAGGTTCACATGTAATAACACTTCCTTATGAAAGGGTATTAGCCAACTCTCCTGAGATTCCTGTCACAACTTATATAATATCCTTCTTTGTACAAGCTTTCTGGATTAAATAAAAGAAACATCATCATAAGGAAGACTGAAAAACTAATCCAATGACAGCTAATGTTCTGAGTGCCTCTGACTGAGCACAGTGATACAACCCAAATGTCCAAATGTTTTTGAATCACTAACCTTCTCCACATGTTTTATTATGTCGCATCAGCCCAATGGAAACTCTTCACAGAAACAAGAATATAACAAGTCACATTTTTCTTTGCCAGTTTATAATATTACATAAAAACAATTTTATCCACACATTTGTACAGGCTAAGTTTTCTTAACTGAACTTTGAAATATCTGGCTTCTTTCTGTTCTCCAACTCCCACTTCAGGGTATTAAATCTCATCTGTTATGCAATTGAGTACACGTTTGACTATTAGCTATTTGCATAGAATTGATTTCAATCACCACAGTTATTTAACGTTAACTTTAAATAGATGTAGCAAAATATTCTAAGGGTAGACAGAAAACAAAAGTAGGATTATTATCATTGATTTCCCCAGATCACAGGTAATTTTGTTCTTATTCCTACATTTCTATTTCATTATTTTTAGATACAGATATTTCAGATTTTCATCAAAATCAGAAATATTCAGAGTATAAAGAATAAAGCACATATTTATAATATGTATAATTCATGACTTGTTTCATAACCTATATAAATTTTGATATGATTTCTAAAGTCTATATCTGATAAGTGGGACTGAAAATAATTAAGTACCTCTGAGTAGATTTACCTAAACCAACAAGTATATATAGCTTTAATTCTTCTTTTCTAATTTTGCATCTTTATAAAAATTACACTGCAAATTAGTTTTCGTTCATCAGAATAATTGAATTGCTCCTTTTTCCACCCTAGTGATTTGGAGTTACTTATTTGGCCTAAAATTCACAATTTCTGTTCTTAATTCTGGTTGGTCCAAATACCTCCAAATGACCTCGTATCAGTAGAGTTAGCCATACTTCTATACTCTAGATTTATCATCAAACAAATGAAGTACCTGCCTGTAACAAAGACACACGGTACTCTTTTAAATTCCTTGAAAATTCTGTGTTCATTCTTTCCTTATTATGCAACATTTACTGAGCTTCCTCACACTCAGGCATGTGCTGGACACCAGACACACAAAGAAGAACAAGACACTGACCTCAGGATATGTATTATCTACTAGGGGAGTTACATGGAAAACTCAGCACAGAATGGTAAGCGTAGCATGCAAGCCTACATAAGCTGTTAAGACAGTGCATAAAGTAGGAAAGACAATGCAGAAAGGGGAACAGTCAAAGAAGGCTTGTGAGAGACAGAAGCTGCAAATCAAAAGACAAGATAAGTTAGTCACTAAGGAGCAGAGGAAGGGATTCTGGACAGAAAAATCAGCATATGCAAAGGCTTGAAGGCACTGCAGGTTGTATTCGGAGACCTTTAGGCAGATCCGTGGCTGCAGCAAGTCTGTTAAGGGCTAAGGAGCGGCAGGGTGTAAGGCTCTCTGATGTGACCATGAATATGAACTTGATTGCAAAGATAATGAAGAGCAATTAAGAGGTTTTAGGCATGGAGTACGGTGCACAGGGCTGAGGGAGTGTCCTGGAAATAGACTTGCCTGGTCAGAAGCAGGTGAGGAATCGTGACAGGCTGTGTGTGCAGGCATGAGACAACGGAAAGCATTATCATCCACGCCCACCTAGGATTGATATTGCTGTGGAGGAGATATCATCAGACTGTGACCAGATCAGACTATAGAAAAGAATGCCTGAAATGTGGGCCAGACCGAAGCCACCAAAGGCAATACATATTAAAATGCTGGTAGCGGACGAATGGATCCAAGATGGCCGATTAGGAGCAGCTCAGGATTACAGCTCCCAGTGAAAGCACGGAGGGTGAGTGGACGCCGCATTTCCAGACAGATTTTTATTGCCCACAGACCAGGAGATTCCAAGGCGGAGGAGCCCCATGGGTTGCCAGCGTGGGAGTTTCAGCCAGCACCCCAGCACAGCCGTTTATGAGTTCTGCTGCAGCAGACTTAAACGTACCTGCCTAGAAGCTCTGAATGAACAACAGAGCTCACAGCTCAGCACACGAGCTCCTATAAATGACAGACTGTCTCCTCAAGCAGCTCCCTGACCCCCATATATCCAAAGAGTCACCTCATAAAGGAGAGTTCAGATTGACATCTGGCAGATATCCTTCTGGGACAAAGATAGCAGAAGAAGAAACTGGCAGCAACCCTTACAGTTCTGCAGCACCTTCAGGTGATCCCCAGGCAAGCAGGGCCTGGAGTGGACCTCAGCAGTCCTACAGCAGAGGGCCTGAATGTTAGAAGGAAAACTAAGAAACAGAAAGAAATAATTTCATCATCAACAAACTGGACATCCACTCAGAGACCCAATCTGAAAGTCAACAACTACAAAGACGACAGGTGGATAAATTTGCAAAGATGGGAAGAAACCAGCGCAAAAAGGATGAATACACTCGAAACCAGAACGCCTCTCCTCCTACAAGGGATCACAACTCCTCACCAGCAAGGAAACAAGGCTGGATGGAGAATGAGTGTGATGAAATGACAGAATCAGGCTTCAGAAGGTGGGTAATAAGAAACTTCTGTGAGCTAAAAGAACATGTTCTAACCGAATGCAAAGAAACTAAGAACCTTGAAAAAAGATTTGATGAAATGCTAACTAGAATGGACAAATTAGAGAGGAATATAAGTGAATTGGTGGAGCTGAAAAACACAACACGTGAACTTCCCAAAGCATGCACAGGTTTCAACAGCCAAACTGACCAAGCAGAAGAAAGGATATCAGAAGTCGAAGATCAACTCAATGAAATAAAACAAGAAGGCAAGATTAGAGAAAAAAGGGTAACAAGGAATGAACAAAGTCTCCAAGAAATATGGGACTTTGTGAAAAGACCTAATCTATGTTTGATTGATAGGTGTACCTGAATGTGACGAAGAGAATGAATCTAAGCTGGAAAATACTCTTCAGGATATTATCCAGGAAAACTTCCCCAACCTAGCAAGGCAGGCCAATATTCAAGTCCAGGAAATAGAGAACACCACAAAGATATTTCTCAAGAAGAACAACCCAAGGCACATAATCGTCAGATTCACCAGGGTTGAAATGAAGGAAAAAATTATAAGGGCAGCCAGAGAGAAAGGTTAGGTTACCCACAAAGGGAAGCGATCAG